>DWRA01001357.1:0-17411 GCA_018250295.1 Spathilepia clonius
GCAGCGCTTAACACTGCTGTTATTAGGCAGAAATAAGTGTGGCGGTGGTGGTGCCGGAGTCGAACTACAAAGGGTTTAAATTGTATTAATATTATTTAATATTGTACAAATTCCTCACCCAGGCTTAACATAACGTTCCACATTTTACTCCAGGGATTTTTTTCTTACCGTGTCAGAATATTAATAGTCTTGGCACTCGTCATAAAGGAGCCGAATGTTTTATGGCACAAGTTCCATGGATGTGGAGTTTCGAGCACCACTTTTCCACCTTGACGTTTCCAACTTTTCATATTCACTACATTTCCCGATAAATGCTTAAGACTCTTCAGTTTAAAGAATCTGGCTCGAATTTGTGGGATGAATAAAATATTTATTTCGACAGTTACCGTCACCGCTTGTTATGCGCGTAGTCCCGGATTCGATCCCCGGCCAAACTGACATAAAAATTAAGATTAAATAACTTTTGTATGGTTTGACTTCGGAAGCACCGTCGCCACACTCACCTAACAACATTTATGATACTTATCCGAGATGTTTCTATTCAGTCGTCTGGGCTAGAAACACATCTGAGACAGACTAGGTACAATTATAATCTGAGCTGGGTCGACTGCAATGTCGATGGGCCATTCTAATATTACCTGGAATTGATAATTTTCATCAGGTAGACTATATACTCGTTTGGTACTTTTATGATAAAAAATTATCCAGGTTAGATCACAACCCTTGCAAACTTTACTTAGCGAAATAGCAAACCAAATATTAAGGTTAACACAAGGAAGTATTTAGGTAATATTCAATAGCCTCTAGTCGCAAATTACAAATAATTTTCACGAAAAATATTCTAGACGCCATCTGCCTATTTTCCATCATCTAAGATCCATCTTATATTCTGGAATCTAAATATTATAAATAGCTTATACTAAAGCTACGAGCAGTTACAATAAAATTTTAATTGCGTTTCGTGAAATTGTCATCTAATTAAACACAATGTAACTCAGCTACACCAAAGATAATCTTCACGACCAATAAATCAATCTTGCTATTAAACTCTATCTGTCCCTTTCTCGCATTAATATTTGCACAAAAACAAAAGGGACAACTACAGAGTTGATTGCACCGATAGAGCGGAGGATCTTCGATGAATAAAATTGGTAGATTAACAAGCCTTAGTCGTCGGCCTCGATCGGATAAGACTAGGGAGAACGGTGACCTATCGATATATTTTTTAATTGATGGCAAACATAGCAAACAACATGCAGTGCACATGAGAGGCCATAGTTGCCAACGTACATCTGCATTCATTCTTTGGTAAGCTCCCCTTGAGAATAAAATTAGATTGCCACGAACAAGTATGTGAACCACACTCTTCAAACCAAAGTATAGCAAAGCTTAACATCGTTATTATTAGGATAAAATAGGTCCCTATACTGCAAGTTTTAAGAAGTTCTATTTCTGCTTAATATCAATTGTATTAAGCGCTGCTGTCTTCTGGTTTGAAAGGTGTGGTAAAGGAAAGATGTCTAAATTGAGGCATTTTAACATAATCTTTAGGTATATCCAAAAGATATGAGCTAAACGCGTATGCATTGCGAAATAGTCATAAATACTTATTATACGGATACTGTCAGAAGGATGACTGTCATATTACATCAAATCATTTGCATGCATAATCGTATTATAATTTTTAGATAAACTATAATGCATCAGCTATCTATCGAATGCGCATCATATTTTATTAATTATTTTATACTTTTACTACGATATAAAAACCTGGTATATTAAACAAATACTCTCTTCAATATATATTCAAATTTTAAAAAATATAACACTTCTTGAGAGTTTCGTTGTAATATTTATGAAGGTTTTATTTACAAGTATAATTCTATACATATTTTATTATAAGTGGTTTATTAATAATTATGTCATTCAGAGTACAATATGTACATTTTTAACGTGAAAAATGACAACTACTTTTTATCGACACTTTTATTAAATTCGCCCCATCCCTACGGCAGGCTGCCACTAATAAGATCGTGTACAGCGATCTTCGAACAAAGCGACTGCCTGTCATATTGATAGCTCGCTGTATTATACTAGCGGATGTATGCGTCTTTGCTTGTATACTCTGATGTAATGGAACCTTTGGAGATAATCATCCTAATAGCAAGTTATACTCACACATGAACAATTGTAACTGACTCCAGGTATGACTAAATTAGAACACGTTACGTATTAAATAAATGATTTGCTCTATTTTGTAACAGAAATGTTATAGTGCTGATAAATAATAGAACTACAGTATCCCCTGCTCATTGAGGTGACCAAATGGGGGTTCTGGGGCTGCAAGCGGCAATAGTGTGAACTTGAACCACCCAGCCAGCATCTTCAGGAAGGATGACGGTGTGTGCGGCTGAATACCGTCGTAGACACTCAAAGACGTGGTGTAAGTACATAAATGTTCACCTGGGTAGAGCTCTATACGAGCAGCGCGTTTGGAAGACTTCGATTGTATTCTATTAAAGATCCCGGAATCCTCCACGCAGTGATCACGACGGCCACCTCTGAGTATTTACATAATAAATATTATAAGAACTTCGTCATACTTCCGCAGTGGAGCCAACGCATGAAATCTGCCGCGCGCACCCCAATTTATTAAAACTTTTGAAAGCATAAAATTTCCTATTTCATTTAAAATCCTATGATTCGGAATTCAAACCACTAGGCTACCTCTGCTATCTGTTAAGTATTTAGACATAATCTACGAAGCATAAAATTAATATAACCAAAATAGAGTAACGAAAATAGTGGGAATATGCACATGGCATGTTCATCCATGTACCGCTCGATGGGAACACCCCATTATTTCTGCCCAGCGAGCTGTCGCTCTACGTAACCGTGATCATCAGTTAGTATTGCAGGGGTGGATCAGGGGTGCGGATTGATTTTCCAAATATTAAGTTAGATACCGACCATTCGTCCTGCTTCAACATGATAAAATATTTCTGTTATGGGTCTGGACTCTGGGTGTTTGTGTGATCATGGTATGGAATACTTCCTAGTATGTAGTTATTTATTCATTATAGTAAAATATTTCCACCTAATAACAGCGTTGTTAAGCGCTGCTGTGTTTTGGTTTGAAGGGTGTGCTATCACACATACGTATTCGAGGTATTCCACCTCATTCATAGCAACGCATATGTGATCGACCAGGTGGGACTCTAATCTTATCTGGGATTGAATACAGATGGGCTTCAGTGGCCACTTACCATCAGGTGGACTGGAAGCTCATTTGCTACTTCAATACAATAAAACAAATAAATATGTTGACCTCTAGATATAAGAAAGCCACAAAACCACAAGCACTTGCCTTGATACAAAACGGTAACCACAAAGCAATTACAAATCTTTTTTCTTCTTGTTTCCAATAAAACAATTACAGGTAAATACGCACCAATTTATAAATTAATCATTTTACTTTGAACATTACGTACACGGGATCAGTTTTTAAACGGGATAATTCCCTTTTGATGTTCCCTCGACAAGTCCGGTAGCCTGGAGCTATATTCCCAATGTTCCAGACAAACAAATATAAACTGTATGCTGTTTAAATAATAAACGTTTTGGCTTAAATGTTATCCATTAAATAATAGAGCATTCGTTGGTTGGAAACATCCATTTTGTGAAAGAATATCTTGTAGACCTTTGAGTAATATAATATTGTCGACATTTGAATGTTTGAGGCATTATGTTTGAATACAATTTGGTTATAGTTTTCTATCTTACAAATGTCCAGTTGGACGGCGATGAAATCGCCAAGTGATTCATTTCTTTTCTAAAAGTGGTAGCAACTTGCGGTTCGACTCCAGCGACCGCCACGATTATTTCTGTTTAATAAAACAGTGTTAAACGCTTTCGTGGTCTGGTTTGATGGATGTGGGAAGGGACAAGATGTTTCAACTTCGTCCTCAGGTGTAGCAAAGAGTTTGAGGTTGACCTCAGGACTGTAATACTATCTTGGGCTGATTTATGGGCTGTTACCGTTCACCTTCGGGTGGATTGCATTGCAAAATTAAACTATCGATATGATCAGTAATCGCGGAACATCACTGGCCGTCACTGGCGTACAATTAGCGCGCTTTGACATGTTACACATAACCCGCATTGTATCACTATCTCTTTCTTACGTTCCAGGGTTGTCATTTACTGATATTGTTCATGTAGAATCCAAATAGCGCTTTCAATTAATACAACTGATTGTACGTAGACTTCTTTAAGCAACTGTCTAAATCAATAAATGAATAAATGTTATCTATCAGTTGCATGTCTTATATGTATTTATTTTCTTATTACCTTTTTAACGTGATATTATATTGCCTGAGCTTAACAAGTTCAAATTTTTAGCTGATCGATATATTGCGGAATAGGTTTATTACATATTCTGTATGACAAGTAGTTAATTCTTTCATTGTTTATTAATTTTAATAAAATTTCAATTGAAGATAAACAGAATTTAAAGATGATAACAAGTATTGACGAAAATTAAAATAAGAGGTAACCCTAGTTGCATATTGTTGTCTCTCTCCAGCAGCACTAATGCGCAATCAATAATAATTATCTTCGTGTTTGCAAGCAAGTGGATTGCATTGTACGATGATATGAAGGTATTGAGTGGGTGGCAACGAGTCACTCATTAAATAGGACAGTCTTGTTCTTGATCCTCGTTAAGAGCACAAAATATGTAACCTAGGGATAACGTGGCCACCGATTATAGATCAACTTTTATACAATAATTGAATGGATGAAGGTTTCAATACATATATTGTTTCGTTGAAAACGGTTCAACGGTTTTGTTAGACAATAACCAAATCAAATGTTTTTATTTTGTAGGCCTACGGCGGCACTTACAAGTTTTCCGTTACAATATTTTTCTTACAGTATCACCGGAACACAACAAAATAATAAAAATATCATGACTATAATGGGTCTTACGTGTCTTGCGTTATTTTATTGCCAGTCATAGATATTTTTGTTTTAAGTTATGATTTACGTATTTAAAGTAAATATAAGTAAATGATGCTTTATTTAACATCTATGTTGGGATTCTAGTAAAAAAATATTAATTTAGCTAATTATTGTTGATTAATTCTGATAGGTACAAAAGACAATGGCCTTACATCGAGTGAAAAAACAACAAAGGAAGATAAACAAACCCTCTCTTTTAAATCTGAGACTGCTTTATGAACCTCACTAGCACAAAATAGTGTACTTTATAATTGTCTTGACGCATTCCGTTACAAAAGGGCCTATAGCCAATCACCAAATGCCAACATAAAAGTAAAACGCAGAAAATTATATTAATGACCGAATGCATGGCTACCCTACCCGCACAGCAATACACCGGTGGCGGAATCAAATGTCACATGTTAGACGGATTAATTCGCTGGCTATTAAGCGGAACTGCTGCATAATGAGTTTATGTGTACGGTGACCAAAAAAGCTGCGTCTTTCTTTTTTATTGCAAAAAATTGATTGCTATTTTTGGATAAGAATCTCCTGAGTGGTTTATATTTTTTTAATTTTATGAACGACGATTAATACACAATGAACGGAAATTATTTGTTTCCGTCCTACATTTAATTTATAAATCAGTTCTTAGAAGTCCAGTGGTTTACACTATATATTTTTAGTTATTGTGAGCCACTTAGTCTCCTTTGCAACAACTACTGCTGCTGTATAAAAGCATTGTCTGAAGAGAAAGGTTCTCGCTTAGTCACCATGCCTCGAAGAAGTAGGATAACTTCGTAGACAGACACTGCTTCTCCTGTATTTTTTTATTCGCCTCCTGATATTTACATGGGAAGAGAATGGTGCGGCTCATACTTCACGGCTATCAAGTACTTGTTAGATTTTTTTTTATAAAGATGTTAATCATCATGTATACACCGTACCCTAAACTTTTCTTACTATAATTTCCTAAACGCAGAATTGTTTTTTATAGCATAATCATTCAAGGACTTGTTTTGCTAACTCTATTCTGTTAAAACTTATAAAAAAAATTATCAACATATATATATTTTTATATGATGAGTAGCAAACGAGCATGTAGTCCACCTGATGGTAGGTGGCAACTGCCGCCCATGGACATTTGTGATCCACCCCAGCTAAGACCAGAATCCCAACTGAAGTCGACCATGAGATGCGTTGCTACCCCTGACGACTAAGTTGGAATGCCTCGTTAATTTACAATTAAGAAAATTTTTTTTGGACAATACAATGGTTGTAATAATAAACTAACTAATATTTCTAACATGTAAAAATCATTTCCAACATGTTAAAACCGGTAATACCCACAGCATGGCCACCCTTGCAGCATAGTTGTACAGCGTCGCCGCGTCAAATGTCACATGTTATGCGGATTAATTTGCTCGCAATTACACGGAAGTGATGTATCGCTTTGTTTGTTCGGACGTGCCTAATGAGGTTAGTGAAGCATTCGCTATAGAATAGCCGTTGAATTCACTTAAAGTAGGTTCTCAAACTTATTTCATGTACCGATTTTCATAATCAAGTATTTTCGAGAGCCAACCAAAATACAATTCAAAGTAATTAATTAAAATAATTTAGTAATGTTAATTTATAGGAATGTAACGTTGCAATAGGGAATTTCTAAAAATATATAAAGCTGGATAGTAATTGGGATAAAATAATCGACGTAATGGGTAGGTATTTTAGTTTTAAACATTAGAAAATCGTAAATTAGTAAAGCGCTCCAATACTTTGAAAAAACACTGATTTAAACTTTTGATAAACTTCAATTGTGGACAGCTACTGTAACGATAAGTAATTTCAGTGTCCACAGCAATACACACTGTAAAAGTTTCAAGTGTCTATTACGGTTCAAGAGATAGACCTCTGTAACAGACGGACAGACAGACAAATGTTAAAGACAAAGAAACATACATAGATTCATGTATAATATATTAAGTCATTAACTGATGGATTCCGATTTATAAGCCCTGTTAGTAATGACGGGATTTGCAGGCTTCACGGATTACATATTAACGAAATAATTAGGTTAATTGCGTTAATCTAGCCGCGTTGTCTTGCTTTATTGATTTTTGGAGCTATTTGTAGCTAATTACGAGTCTGGCAGCATTAAGGCAACTTGGAGATGGTAGAAATGGTTCTGGCACTGGTGGCCTGGTTTGTTTCTGGGAGCTGGTTCTTCCGTTGACGTAGCACCGCCACATCTAACTCTAGAGCTGCTTTAGTTCTGTGTTTTAGTAGAGGGGTGTGCATAACGGCTGGTATTCATTATTATGATTATTTAGGTATTCCTAATATGAGGTGATCATCGTATTTAGAAGTGACAACGCATCTGTGGTTGGCTTTAGGTAGAACCTCTGTTCTATATGTAGTCGATGACCACTTACCATCAGGAGGATTGCTCATTTGCAAATTCTGTAAAACAAGAAGTTTTCTTATTCGTATTCTACTATCTTCTATATAACACACATTCATTTAGTACAGTACTAATTGCTTAATAGCACTATACTCGTATAAACTTCATAAAGCGACGCCTTTAGCGGAGGTTGTAGCTAAGTGACGCTATAAATGCGTCAGTCGACGAGCGTCTATAAAACAGGCGTAAACTACATTAACTGTGATAGCCTAGTAGGTAGAATTAAGCGTCTGGGGTCTAGGCTTTGAATCCAGGGCGCGCTCTCCCTTAGTGCTCAAAGCTGTGGCGTTCCAACTTAGTTCTCAGAAGTTGCAGTTACTTCTCTAACTAACCTCAGGTAGAATACTAATCTTGTCTGGGGTCGACTGCAGAAGACCTACTTTTTATTTTTCGACTTCAACTTATTTAGGAGATTTTATATTTATACCTGTAGCAGTGATAGCTTAGTGGTTGAATCACGGCCTCTCACTTGAGGTTCAAATCTAAGGTACGTACCTCTGATTTTTCGAAGTTACGTGCGTATTAAAAATTAATTATCACTTAATAACGGTGAAGGAAAACATCGCGAGGAAACCTACAAACTTGAGAGTTCATTGATAAAAAAAAGTTCTCAAAAAGTGTGTGACCAACCAATTCGCACATGGCCAGCGCGGCGGGCTATGGCCTAATTCCTTTCACTAACAGCAGAGTTAAGCGCTGCTGTGTTCTGGTTTGAAGGGTGTGGTAACTTAACGAGGCATTTCAACTTAGTCCTCAGGGGTAGCAACGCGTCTGTGGTCGACTTTAGTTGGGATTCTGGTCTTATCTGGGGTGGATCAGAAATGTCCGTGGGCGGCAGTTGTCAGTTACAATACACTTAAAAAAAGACATGATATGATATGGTATATATAAGACATATTATAATTGCTCAATACGTATAACATTTACCTCGACAGGGTGTAACGTCGTTCCCACCCCTATTCACCCCGAGGCTGACATCCGTCAGCTGGTAATTAGCTGTTTGTAGCGGACTCACACACATCAAGACACACATTATCCATGATAACGCAACATGATATGGGGAAATACAGTACATTAATTGATAAGTTAATTTTAAAAGATAATATGTTCATGTAAGTGTAGTAAATACTATCCTTACTTTACTACATGATTATGTATGGTGTTGAATGATCCATATTCACACTTTTAAGTTTTATTTATTTGTAGGAATTTCCATTTGTTAATGTCTTTTGAGCTTAAGTAACGTTAGATCGAGGATTGAATGGGTGCTCTGGTGCATCTTGTTGGCATTTGATCTCATAGTCAAGTCGATTAGTGTTACGGAGAACTGCGAATGGGTACGTTCACTGCTTATAAATTTCTGACAAGAATATGTAATTTAGCTTAGTGTCTTGTATGTCAGGGGATACGGAAGACTGAAAGCATAATTATTACATTCCTGCCAATCCACTTGTGAACAACGAAGGACAAAAGCGTGCATAACATCTCAAAGGGGGATCCAATGCTGGTACTAGTAGCTACTAATACTTACGTTCCTCCACCGATCCGTATTGGAACAGCGTGGCACTAAGCTCCAGGATTTCTCAGCTGCGGGGAAAGACCAGTGCCTAGCAATGGGAAATATAAATAAACTTAAAATTGGCAAATTTTGATCTACACTAAGCAAAAATGAATAGAATAATAATCAATTATTAATAACGTGCATAAAGATATCAATATTACATAACTGTCAATAATTAACTACTTATTAGTACTTACATACGCAAATAAACAAACATAATTATGTACATATTATTACAGAAACACACAGACATAACGCCGGAACTAATAGAGGTTTAATAACACAAATGTTGCATTAGCGGCTTTCAATGGGAACATGATTGATTGTGAGCGGAGTTTAATGTGTTTTCATAATATGTAGATTGATTATTTTTAATACAGTGTACCTACAGTAGGTGGTTCATTCAAATTTAAGTAGTCAGTTGTTACTATGTTTAAGTAGGCACTGCAGGTCAGTCTGGTCGGAAATGGTCAATATCTTATTGAGGGTTGTCGTTGTCAACCCATTAGTGCCCTACTGTTGGGCACAGATCTCTGAGGTTGAGAAAGAGTTAGGCCATATTCTACCGCGCATATTTCACGCACTTTGAAGATTTTGAGAGCCTGTGGTTTGAACCTTAGATACCTTGATCGAGAGGCCGTGATTCAATAATTAGGCTATCACTTCTTTTTGCTGCAATTGTTACTTCGAACTGTAGTGTGTATAAATATAATTATGCATATTACAAAAACAAATACAAACAAATAAAACTCCTTTATTTTTTTATTTCGGCGGTGCATTTACAAGGTTTTTTTAAGTAATTGTATGACCCTTATGACGCCACTATTAAGGTGTAAGTTATTTAAGTAAATATTTTTTCTTTTGATTACAAAGTCTAAAGCGACCATTTATTATTTCCAGGTCAAAATCTGGTTCCAGAACAGACGAACGAAATGGAAAAAGAAGGACAACGTGTCAACCGCAGAAGTAGCGGAACTCAAGCAACAGAACAAGCCGACGGACGAAAAGAAAGAAGAATTGAAGGAAGACCCGCTAGCGCTCGACATGTCCAAGAAGAATTGTAACAAGTTGCTTAGCGAGAAGTTAAGAAGTACGAAAAGCGTAGCAGTGATACCGAAGCCACGAAGGGTGGAAAAGGGTGTTGTTCTAGAGTCGATTTGTGACGCGGACATAGAAAGTAGGATCTCGATAACTAAGATAACGAATAAGCTGTCGAGTACAGAGCTGGGTGAGGCAGGGAAAGTGTCGGTGAAGAGTTTCAGTCCAGAAGAGGTGAAGGAATTGAACTACTCATCATTGAGTAGAGACGTCGAAATGTGAATGTATACTGAATTAGAATAAGGTTGTTGTGTGACCTCTAATTAGTTTTGTTCGGTAGTATTTTTTTACGAAAACAAGTGCACATCATAATGAAATCTTACAAGGCATTCTAACTTAGTCCTTAGATGAAGTCAACGTATATATAGCCGATCTTAGGTAATAACTACTGTAATCCTATCTGGAAGTGCTCTATGGACGGCGGTGTCCACCTTCAATAAGGTGGACTGCTCGTTTCCTATTTTTTTCATAAATATATCCGTGATGTTTGCCTGACAATCTACCTTCTTTAGTGATTAGATTTCTTTAAATATTACTTGAAAAAGTTGATTTGTACTTGTTATTTTTCGAGATTGAAATATGTTACTGTAGTTTCTTCGTTTTGTTAAATAAAACATAATTATTAAGTCGACGATATCATTGGTTAAATAGTTCCTAAATCTAGAATAAGAATTATTACGTATCGGCAATTTGGAAATTAGAAACTGCCTTTTTGATCTTGTAATTACGTTTTTTCTTATAGCATTTTTATTTTGTTCTCTTCGTATACTAAATAGAGGTCAAATAACAAGATTAGTTATAAGTAGAATAATTTTGAGTTTGTGTGAAGAATTATGTATACGATGGGCATCGTATGTGCAACTATCCTATGTACATGCAACTATAAGGCTTGGAACTCACGGAGCGTTTATTAGCTGCCTCCGAGCGCGAGGCTGAACGACAAAACTCGTAGAATAAAAAAATGTATGTAAAACATAGTTTACACATTCACGGGGTGACATTTCTGCGGCATGAGCGATTGTCAGCTATTTCCGCTGCAACAGTGCATAATAAATATTTTTTATTTCCAGCTAAGGAAAACAGTACCTATATCAATTTCTTTCCGTTATACACGCACATACGCATAGGTCCCCATTAATATCCACAGAGTTCAAAAGTAACGTTTTTAAGTAATATTTTGATAGAAACGTCTCTGCGTGGACGTGTTACGAAAGATTGTATTATTATTATTATTACACAAATTGTGTAGAACGATATGATTTTATTTTACCACAGATCGTGTTCGACACGTTACACGTATCAAGATATAATTACTATCTTACTACCGCTACCAATTACTTGCTTACTACCGCTTAAAATTAATCGTACAATATTGTATCGTGAAATTTGAAACAAAACCGCAATTCTGCGTCCGCGCTGACGGTGGAAAAAAAGCGCTCCGTGAGTACTTAGCCTTAATTTTACCCTTCCGAGGAAAACTGTACATAAACATATCCGCGTGTAGAAAAACGTCATAGGTGCCTAACCCCGTACAAATTATACTCAAGTATGTAAGATTATTTTTTTATTTTCAACTAACAAATGCTCCTATTTTTACTTTATATGCGACTGTCGTATCTCAATTTTTTGCA
This sequence comes from Spathilepia clonius, assembly GCA_018250295.1. NCBI lineage: Eukaryota > Metazoa > Arthropoda > Insecta > Lepidoptera > Hesperiidae > Spathilepia > Spathilepia clonius. Next base: position 11,753 of record DWRA01001357.1, read on the forward strand.
GTTGCTAAACGTGCTTTTTATACGCTAAATACAAATGAACCTAGTGTTAAGACTACCTAATGCCTTTGGAAAATGTGCCAATTATTTTCACTTTTGTATATATTACTAAGCCTTATGTAGCAGCTACATGAAGATCTAAAAATTCTATAATGTCAGAAATTTTGTATCAAAATAAATTTTGTAGTATGTGGATGTTATGACGACAATCGACAACAGATGGCGTTACTTGCTACATGTCTAGAATCATGCTACATATGTTGAAACCCACATTTTAAAAAGTGTACCTAACACATTTCCTAAAAAGTAGCAATGGCCAAATAGAATCAAAATATTTTAGCATGACAAAGTGCTATCCAAAATCATACAGTAAATTCCTTATTTTTTATTTATATTTCAAAACTTATTACACTTGTTAATTAATTTATAAGTTTCTTATGAAATGTTATTGAACTGGTACTTTGTGGAACCACAGCTTTTATTTCCAACACACTTTGTCATATTCACCATTATTGATCTTATTTTACGCCGATAGTACAAAACATTGTAGAGAATTACAGTTTTGACAAAAATAAATCGAAATCAGTATATTTTTCTTGTATAATTTGTTTCTAACACATGACAATGCTGTACCATCGGACTCTTCAAAAAAAGTGCAAAAAGATCTCTCCTACAAATCCGGGGATGCCTCAGCGACTCCTCTGGTGATGCAAATGTCCATAAGCGACGGTGTGCCCTATCGTTTGGTAAAAAAACGCTAGATACAAACGAAAATATTGTACAGCAAGTCCTTTTGACGTCTTACAGACTAACTATCTAATTGTCAAAATATTACGATTTTCTATATGATTAAAATAAGAGTCAATACCATTATCATTGGTCAATTACTTCTGTAGCTGCTAGTTATTCTTTGTATTTTTTGAACTGTGCAATAATAAACTGTATTACATAGTAATAAGTATTCATTTGCTTTATTCCGTACCCCGCTGTATGGAATATAAACCAATTGCTGTTGTATTTATGTATTTACTATCTACAGTGTGAAATTTGTCAAAAATGAATAGTTTGTTCAGACACCATAGTGAAATTGATCAGTAGACATTAAAGTTTTTTAAATAATCGAAACTGGTATTTTATTTGCATTGTAATCAACCTATTACTGTCCTACTACTGGGCTGCTAAGAGATTTATCAAATAAAATTAAATAGGGGCAGCTCTTCGGATGTTCATACGACATATTAGATTTATTAATGAAAGCAACTTGTCAGTTACTTAAACAAGAAGATGGCTAAACCTTCTGTCAGCACCACCGCTGGTCAGTGATAACTGTTGAGGAAGGGTGTGGTGAGAGAGACATATTTGTCTGTGGCGGTGCAACTTTGTATGTGTGTGTCTGTGGTCTACCTTAGGTAGGGCACTTATCTTATATGGGGTTACTTACAAATGTCCATGAGCGGCAGTAGCCACTTAGGTACCATCAGGTGGACTGTATGCTCGTTTTCTATTTCTATCATATAAGATAAACGTCCACTTCATCGGCACGGGAATTTATAAGACTCACTGTGAGTGAAAACTCGTGTTGATGTGGGACTGTAATGAATTGACGATGAAGTTGCAAGAAGTCAACATTGTAACCACCACGAACCAGTCATATTTACCTACTTGCTTAAAATCTAGTGTAGAAATGAATCTTAAAATAGCTTTCATAAATTGTTTTTTTTTCATCATCACTATAAAATATATATACATCTATAAAAAACTCTTAATCAATCTAACCAAATTAATATTCCTTTACGTTACTGAGTGTTATTTAAAGTACATTATTATCCTTGTAACATACTGGCCGTAGAAGATAGTATTTTTAAAATCACAAATCCATTTTTAAGGAGTCTTATTGTTTTAAGATTTTTAATGTAGTTCCAAAAATTAAATTGTATTTTTATAACGTTTTTTACAGTAAGAAATGAATAGCGCCATCTATTAAGTTACTCTAGAACTGATATATCAAGAGTTTTATTGAAAGAACAGCGACATCTAGTGACATTCTATTGAACGACGTGGAACATTATGCCACTTAAAGCTTCACAAAAAATCCACTAGGTGAGTAGAGATATTGTTCACAAATATCTTGAAACCGAGACTACACAGTAGTTCTAATAGTTTAAGCGATAATCCGCAGATGGCATTACTAACTCAAATTCTACCAAAAATGAGCTCAAGTTCTACGAAAAATGTGAGATATAACAAGTTTATTTGTTAATAGACTCCAATGTTGAAACAAATACAAAACAACTTTAAGTATGAGTGAAAATTGTTTCCCCTTTTTTTATCCATAAAATGTTGACGCATTTTAAAAGCTCAGTAAAAATAAGATTGGTCATTTGCGTTAAGTCTGGTAAGATTTTCTAGTGTCGAATTTATTTAGTCTAGTCTATTTATTTACTATCTAGTCGCAATATGAATGCAGTTTGCAAACGTTATTTTAAAAGTATATTCAGTATCTCTTGCAGAATCTATTCTGTGAATCTACAACTAAATAAAAAAGAGCTAAATCATACTATTTTTTTATTTTATAAACTGCAATTTCTTTAAATATTTGCTTCTTAATAAGGCTAAGGATATTTGATAGAAAGCAATCAATTATCAAAGCGTTCTACATTCCGCCTACAAATGATTCGCGATGTAATCCGGATTATGTTTGTTATTCGTTATTTAGAGCGAGCGGGACGGAGATATTATGATCTATGGGAGAAAAGGGGATGGGATCTGAGTGACGCGTCAATTTGTCCTGTACAGTTTCAGTGAAAAACAAACACCTTGAAGGGCGCGTTCACAATGGAATTATTATTATTTTTTTAATAAGCAATTTAGGCGTTAATACTTAAAATATTTTTAATATTGTTTACATTGGTTGAGCTATTGCAGTTCGACTCCAGCAGCACTACCACTACATCGATTTTTATCTCATAACAACAATGTTAAGTGCTGCTGTATTCCGGTTTTAAGGGTGTGGTAAGGGAGACATAGATATCCAAAGCGTTTTAACCTATTTTTTAGGAGTTGCAACGCATCTGTGGTTTACCATAGGTAGGACTTGAATCTTTCTGAGATGATTTACACATTTCGTTTTATCCGACGTTGATTACCTACACTTTTGTTTCCATTCGCGGCAGGGGCTATTTATCATCAGGTGGTCAACATGCTCGTTTGCTACTTCAAAACAATAAAAAGCAATTGTGGCTTAGTTAAATGATAGTTACTTGTTTAGGTTAAATGAAAACCTCTTCGTATTTTGAAGTCGTCTAAAAATCTAAAGCGTTACGTGTGAACACAGCCTTACATCGCGCGACTCGAAGAGTGATCGCGGCGATTAGGGCGCAGCGCGGGATTAGCCCCAATTTTAAATTGTTGATTACTTCCAACCTGCTCCCGTGCGCCGCCCGCGTCTCCACGAGACACTTGCGAGAATAGTTTAACATGAATTCGTTATTAAGTTATATTATTTTCTGTGTAGTAAACAAGATTTTTTATAACATAGTAGAACCCAATTGATAGTAAGTGTTCACAGCTCATGGGAATCTACAACGCATCTGTACCTAACAGCGGTCCTAAACTGAAGGCGATCATAGAGACGTTGCTGCATTTGCCACACCTGAGTATAAAGATGGTCATCCCAACATTGAAAGGCAATCCTAGTTAAACGACAGCGAGTCCATTTTACAGGAGAATGACTTAAGGTTCAAATATTTCGAAATAAAAAATAATTTACCTAATTATTGGATTGGAATAATTTTAATATACATAATTGTCTTTATGTTATAGCTATCAAATATAATGAAATAAGTGACCTAGAACGTGTTTTGGAAAAAGTTATGTCGCTGCGATAAAATGTTCCTCATTAGATAAACAGGTAAAATGATTTAAGCTATCACTGCGAGGTTTACATTAATATGTAAATGTAGACAAATTGACACAGTTTAAAATTAAAATACAGAAATATTTATCCAATCCAATCTAATTTGTAAGTCAGCCGGCATCAGCACCCTTCCACAGAAAAGCAGGATTTACTCTACACTAGACCTAGGTGTGACAGTGGTACCTCCCCGAACGAATTTCGCTGCTTTTACCACCATTCAAATCCTTTTCGAAACTAATTATAAAATGAGTACATACAATTAATAGACGAATCTTAAACAAATAATTTGAAAATGTGATCAAACCGCTCATCTTTCTAAACCACCCCCTCTCCTTGAAGGCTGACAACGTAACCAAACGACAGCTTGTTAAATTTTAACATCCATCATCATGTCCTTATTTATGGTTCAATTTGTCGATACTTAAAAACGAGTATACACCGAGTTTTACATGTAAAAATTGCTTATACTATTTATATTATCGCTTCGGTAATATTGGGCACAAAATAATAAGTAATAATATGTGGAACTATACTAGATGCCTATTTACCTAGATACTAATGTGATTTACGTATAATTGTGCATTGTTGTTGTTATTGTAATTATAATTATTATAAAAAAAAACTATAATTAGAAAATAAATCTAATTACAATAAAAAATAGTATTAATTTAAAGTTAGTATTAATTTAAAAAATAGTATTAATAGTATTATTTTGGCGTGTTTTATTAAATTTAATCTAATGTCAACGTACGAATGAATCAAATCATACTGAAATTATCCTTTTGAGGATTCGAGCCTCCTTAGTTATGCTTGTTTGTCAGAATAGGTACTCGTTTCCAACATGATATAAACACGCAATTGACGTTAAATCAACAGTGAGAAAGGTTGTAATTCCTCACGGAGCCCTTAGAGGGCAATTAGTTGGCCGTAAGAGGCAAGGGTCAGGACAAGGACCGGACACATGTTTGTTTAGTTTCCTTACATGTAATGTTTAGCTAGCCCTTTTGTTTCGTCTTCGTTTAGTTAAAAGGTAATATCTTTCACTATTAACATACTTTTATGTAATTAAATACCAAACGAACGTGCAATCCCATTGATGGTAAATGATCATTGACAACTTGTAGCTGTCTGCCACCGATCTTTAGAGCCCGAGAGTCAATCTTAGATACATACATAATGATAGAATGTAACCACCTTCGAATCAGGAGAGATTTTACCATCTTTAATACAGTAAATATTACACTAGTCTGATAGCATGAAGGTGATAGAACCGTTTGTAGTGCTTCGGAGGCTCCACCGTGTCACCTATTTCTACCTATCAAACAGTATTAAATGCTGCAGTGTTCTGGTTGAGAGATGTGGTAAGAGATACACAATTACGAAGTGATGAGTAATTCAAAGTTAGCCCTGACTGACCTCAAGCAGGACTGTGATTCCATCTGGGGCTCATCACAGATATTGATGGGCAGCAATTGCCAGTTTAACCATCAAGTGTACTAAATTATCTTTGCTACTTTTATAATAATAAAATCTTGGCTTCTACGTGAATTATACATGCAATCATAAGTATAATTGGACCTACTTATGCAAACAGGAACCACACAACGACAGTGTAAACAAAAAGGTCAATTTTTGACAAAATTTTGTATACCGGAAAACTTTAGGTTACTTTTAATAAAATCTATTTACAATATTGCACAAAATAATTTGTTCTATGTACATAAATATAATATTGTTGAAAATCAT
>DWRA01001358.1:0-17407 GCA_018250295.1 Spathilepia clonius
AATCTAAATTCATCATTCAGATATCTGGCTGACCGGGGATCGAACCCGGAACCCACTGCGTGTCAGACCGGTATGGTAACCGCTCCGCCACGCGAGTCTTCAATATATTATGTGTAATGTATTGGTACTGCGTAAATTATGTGTATTGGTGTAGTAGGCATTATGTTCATGCCTAAGTGGAGTTTGCTCAATAAAAGCCAGCTACGACTACCAAAACTCCCAACTCTATATTAAAAACTATTGCAAAATTCCACTACGTCCAATTTCGTAATGAGAATCCAAACAAATTGTTTCACGACTTTGTAAATGAAATGAAATGCTAAATACTCATCTGAGTAGCTAGGAAATCCGAATTATGAAAGTTGTTAGCCGTCAGGCAACTCATACTATGAAGCGTGTTTTACCCACGTTTAAAGCAGAGTCCATAAACCCTTTAACCAAATCTACAAAGAAAAGAGGTTATCTATTCGTCGCATTTTTTTCATTACGCTCGTCAATTGCTCATCATCGTTAACCCATTACTTTCCCACTGCTGGGCACGGGTCTCCTCTCAGAGTGAAAGGGGTTAGGCCATAGTTCACCGCGCTGGCCAAGTTTTTCCAAACAACTCTCAAGTGTGCAGGTTTCATCACTGTGTTTGCCTTCACCGTTATAGCAAGTGATAATTAATTTATAATACGCACATAACTTCAAAAATCAGAGGTGCGTGCCTAAGGTTGAACCTCGAACCCCTCAACTGAGGCCGTGATTCAACCACTAGGCTATCACTGCCTGCAATTGCTCCACTTTCCACAATTTTCTGCTTATAAAATGCTACACAGACTTATTGTTCGCAAGTGAATTAAGCAGGTGAAAAATCTTTACAAGGATTCATAAATTTGTACAAATTAAAACTAAAATTAAAAACAAAATAAAATCAAACAATCAATATTCAATTTCAACTGATGTGTGTACCAAGCAACATACGAGTACGTAAAATTTCGCCGAACAAGCTTATACTAAAAAATCTCTGTACCGCGATATGAACGGGAGAGTTCATTCTGGAATTTCGATTAACTTTGAAAAATTCTACCAAATATCCGAACAAAAATTGTTTTCAAACTGGACGCAATAGAAATGCGCCAACATTTTAGATAACGTCAAAAATTTGCAAAAAAAAACAAGCATTTTTTATTGGTTTATGACTATAAATAAGTTGGAATTTAAATCATTTAAATCCCAAAGATAATGTGAAAGGGTACTTATTTTAGAAAGAGTGCAGTTTGATACATTGTAGGGATGTTACGGATATGAAATTTCTGTTCCGAATACTGATACGTGAAAAATATACTAGTTTTGGATATGGATGCAGATATGGATTTATTTCGGATTATCCGACAGTTCCGGATAGTTTCAGTTATGGATACTTAATTTTTAAGCAATTGAAAACACATTTAGGTAATTACTTGATTGTATTTATAGAGAAATGCGCGCGACTTCTGTCTTATTTGAACTCGGTCTCTATTCGAAGTGATTCGAAAGTTTTAAATAGGAATCGGTTACGGTTATTATTTCGAATATCCGATATCCGTTACGGTTAGGGAGCTCCATAATGTCCCTAGTTTAGTTTTGAGAACACAATGAGATTCATTTAGGCTTTTAAATTTGTTCGCGGTGGTTTTACCTTAAACAATTGATAATCATTAGTCGTATGTATCAGAAGTGAGTTGTATTTTAATATCTTAATCAGAGTAGGAAAAACCTAATCACAGTATTAGAAGAAGTAGAATTGGGAAGCAATGATACTGCGACAAAAGATTCGACCACATTTTCCATACTTTACCTCAATATTTTTCTTATAACCCAAGAAATTAGGGAGTAAACAGAAGGGGCGGTAGACCGACTTTTATCAGAAAGTTGTCCGTAACTTGGAATAAGAAATAAATAGAGGTAAATCGAAGACGAGACATCAATTTTCAAGCCTATTTATTCATAAATTGGACCGAGATTTAATAAAACCGGAATAAAGGTGACATCCCTTGTTGAAAGCTAAGCAAACTACATAGGTTAATAAGGTGGATTTTGCTTTACATGTGTAGACTGAAAAGTGAAAAATGGACAAAAAGGTTATTATAATAAAAAAATGGACTATATTAGAGTTATGCTCACTCTAATAAGTGCAAGACTGCCATAGAAGACCAAGCAAAGACACATAGTATTAATATCAATATAATTTCATGTAACGTTTTAATAACGTTTTTAAAGCTAAAAGCCTATTGATTGAATCACGGCCTTTCAATCGAGAAGTCCCAGGTACAAACCCCAGGCAAGCACCTCTGATTAGAAATAAATTTTAATTTGCTATAACGGTGAAGGAAAACATCGTGCGTAAACCCTACACACTTGAGTTCTTCGAAAAAAATGTGTGCCCATGGCCAGCAAGGTAGAGTATGCCTAACCCTTCTAACTCCGAGAAGAAATCCGTGCGCAGCAGTGAGACAGTAAAGGGTTGACGACGTTTTAATAGTTAATCAAGATGTCGAACAATGCTGCGTTACAAGTAACTACACATTTCTTCGGACATTTTCTTTGTAAATTTAGTATTATTTATTACACTTAGTATATATTTATTACTACGTGAACAGATAGAAGGCAGAATCGCAACAATATAACTTACATTTTTACCATTACGGAATTTTATCTGAGAGCATTGTCACTTCTGAATCATCGCAACTCTATGGTCAGTACAGGCGCGAACAAAAACTACCCGTAATTGATTGACGACCGACTGATTAGTTGGCGAAACGGGAATGCAGTGGGGAGTTAGGGTGTTTGGGTTCTCTGATCGTTATAATGTAGTTATGATGGACGCTAAGAAAAATTTGTGAAACGACTAGCGTGATGGAGCGGTCAGTTTTAACTAGAGGGTTTGACGATACCGGGTTCGAAACCTCGTAAGGCAGTTATGTAAGTGTTTTTTTTATATGTCGGAGTAGCAGTATGCAATTCACCTGATGGTATGTGGAATCTGCCGCACATGGACATTTGTGATCCACCCCAGATAAGACCCGAATCACAACTGAAGTCGACCACAGACGCGTTGCTACCTGAGGACTAAGTTGGAATGCCTCGTTAAGTTTATTTCCCTAAAATAACCTAATTAGATTTTTGTTTCCAGTTCACTTTTTTGTGTGTCTTTATGTGTGCTTTGGCATTCACGAAACAAGGAATCCTATTTTTTAATCGACCTTAAAAAACGGAGGTTCTGACCGCTACGTATGTATTTTTAAACGATTGAATGGTCGCCATTTTATCATATATTTAATATGTATGTTTCTGACAATCCTCGATTATCCTCCTGGGACTCTGGCAATACTATATCTTGTTCCATCAATCGTCCTTTTCTCTCTTATAATGTTTTATTATGACTAACATAGACAATAATATTTAATCATTTCCATTAGCTAAACAATGACCATCCATATTTGTGTAATTAATCATAAGATACGTGATAATTTCGCAGCTTACAAGATTTAGTGGGTAAAAATATGTTAGGAAGATTGTTAAAATCCAACAAATATATATTTTTTTAAAACTGACGAAATCATGGACGTTTGTATATAATTAATAAAAAAATCCAATAAAAAGTAAATTGAATGAAAATAAAGAAAATAATTAGCTAATCCAGTACGCACGGTGTTATTAACTACCTGGTTCCTCGCTTAATTAATAACATTTATGTAACAGTTTAACCGCATAACATCAAATTTAAACTTAAATCATATTTTTCGAGTAAAGTCGATGTTAACTCAGAATAGCGTTAGATATAAACCTCTGTGGTTTCCATAGCGCTATATTAATATTAAGATTTCTTTGCTATTTCTTTTCATCAATAAAAAAATACGTATTTTATGTACTGAAAACAGTATCTATCTGAACATGAAATGAGGTACATCACGGATGCATTGCTTAGATCATAGTAAGAACGCCTTACTAAGGAATGACGTCACGGACGACAGTGAAATAATTCAGACCCATTGTCAATGCCACATTCAAAATTAATATTTCGCGCGTAATAAACTATGTGGTAAGTATATGATTTTAGATTTTGATTTTTTAACCACCACGATAGACCACGATCCATGCAACTGGGTCGAAATATCGGCAATTAAGAAATCAAAACATCGTATCGTAAGTACCCGTTACATAGGCGAAGCATTGGCGATTCCTCTGGTGTTGCAAACGTCCATAGGCGACGGTGACTGCTTTCCGTCAGGTAGCCCGTCTGCCTTTTCGTCAAGTTAAACAATAAAAAAAAGGATAATTTATAGTTTTTTCTCGAACACTTGTCGATGAATGTTAGCCACCATTTAACGATTTAATTACACTCACTTATACGTCGTATTTATCATGAGATTTTTCTGTATGTTATTAAAATTATAGCGATATTTTTATTAAAACCCGTGGTAGGGTCTCCCTACAGCAAACCCTCAGTCTGCTCTAGGAACGTGTTTGTCGCTCCACTCACTCTCTATTGTGCGACCGCAAATAACGACAAGTACCGAATTCCGCCGTTTTCAGTATTTTTGAAAATCACATGTAAAGTTGAATCTGTAGAATAAGTATATGGAAAATATCGGTCAGTGGTTTGTAATTCTTGCTATTTATTAAATTACAGTAGCTATAGTACATTTTTATACAATGTAAAAGCGTATTTTTTTTATTTTCTCAGTCTGTTACTTTTGTATTAAAATATCAGCACCAATTTTAAGGGGGATGTAACGCAATATAAACAATTTTTTATTCCAAAATTATGTAGTGGTTTAAAGAAATAAACAGATAGGTGACGGCATATAAAATATATAGATTTTTAGTAGAGCGTATGAAGTAAATTACGTAAAAAGGTAGCTATTTAAATTAATTTTTAAGCGACAGACGAACTCTGAACAACTTAATTATAATTTGTTCCAAGAATTACGTCGCAAAAGGTCGAAGGTACAATAATAGCTTATAGTCTATTGACTACAAGCTTGGAGATATTTATTATTTTATAGGAGCAAGCAACTGAATTAATATTGGAATACGCAAATCACAGTAATAAAATTTAATTAATAACAAATATTTATTTAAAACCTATTTGGAACGTGACGTTACTACAGACCAATAATTCCAAAATTTGTACACGTCACAGGACAAGTGGGTAGGAATACAATTTCTTTTCTGTGGTATAATTTACTCATCCCTAAGTAAAAGCAAGTTGTATGTACATTGAAACATCTCTGTCAATAGGCTTTTCTTAATTTATACGACACCGGCACGGTACGGTAACGACATTAGTGGACGCATAATTCTGTGTAATTTTACAGCACGCTGTCTCACTGGAACCGCTCGACAGCGGCATGCCGTTGCCGATGCCGACTGTCGTCGACGGTGAAACGGAATGTCAGTGTCGTACTGGGATCTTTATACTTATGACGTATATATACTCAAGCATCCATGAGTGAAGATATTAATTTACATATTATATATTTCATACGTCACTTAATCACACAATCCGCCTCACTTCCTTTTTATGAAGTCGGTAAAAATAAATAAATTATTTTTAATTTAACAAATAATTTCAATCATTCAAAGTCAAAATTTAGCTGTGTTGTGTTGCTGTCGATCAAAACTCAGCGCCGGTGTCGTGCCGGTGCGTTGTCGTGTCGTTCCAATGAAAAAGATCCCAAAGTGTTGTCAACCGGAAGCGTATGGAGATATGCCATCCTCTCACATTCCCCAGTGCATGTGTGCAAACACGTGTTATGGACGTGTACCGTGTTGGTTGGCAAATAGCGAGTTCTTCAGAACTCTATCAGATTTATTGCAGGGGAAAAATTTCGCACCTCTTTTTTTACAAGCTTTTATTTGACTTACTAGTATGATATATCGTTCCACTTGAAATAAGACTTCATATATTTAGTAAAATAGGGTATTTCTTCTATCAAAATTTCAAGAATTTTATTTATAGGTTTATGAATTAAAGGAATTTGTATTTGTGTCATTATTTATTATTAATAGATCGCCTGCAGTATATTTCATGAGTTTTTAATTTATTTAAATATCTGCTTTCTTCAAGTATCTGCCAATAAAAGTCCAATGAAAATCGGTTCCGCTATTTTACAGATAAAGTAAATCAAAGAGACAAAAAATTTTATAATTGTTATTTGTTATGGGTACTGTATTTATTTGTAATGCATTTAGTAGCATGCACTTAATTTGACGTTGAAACACAGACACAATTCTTTTTTATTTGTATAGTTTAACTTATGTATTTGTACTTCAAACTACATTTAAAAGACGTATTTATCGAAACACAAGCAAAATCAAATTGCATACGAATGGAACATGACACTCGTATTTACACAGAAGAAAACAACGGTTCGACATAAATTTTAATCCCCCATTCACCCAGCGTAACTTACCCAAAACCAATATTTGTCGTACGGTATCTACAACCCGGCTTCCCCTCAGCGCAGGTGTTTCAACACGTGTCCGGACATGTTCAGCGTATCATTGTGTGCGCTCCAGCGATGTCAGGTTTCAGTAGATTTTCTGGTCTGTACTAAATTTTTATCTCTCTTTTTTTGTTTTTATTGATCTCAAAATTAGATCATATTATTGGGTTTTTGTAAACCCTGTGTTTTTATATTATCGAGTAGCAAACGAGCATGCAGTGCACCTGATGGTAAATGGCTGCTGCCGCCCTTGGTCAGCTGTAGTCGACTGAGTTCGGATACATATGCGTTGCTACCCTTGAAGTTGAATTTGCAATGCCTCGGATGTGTATTTCTCTCTTGCGTACCGGAACGAAGCAACGCTTAACAATGTTTTTATTAAGTAGAAATAAGTGCGGTGGTGGTTCCGGAGTCAAACCACTAAGAGTTCGATGGATTCTATAGATTCTAAGGATCGTGGATATGCGGCATCGATTTGGTAACTGCTTTGACGGTAAAGACCAACATCGTAAGACTGCACGTAAAATCTTCACACTTAGAAGATCTGCATAAAAGTGAAGTCTACCAATCCGCATTTTGATAGCGTGATGGCTTCAAAAATCCCCATTTTGAACGGAGATCCGTGTCCCGCAAAGGAAAAGTAATAAGATAATGATTCAATAACACGCATGCACGAATCCGCGCGTTTTTCCTCACGCGTGTACTTTTCTTTGTACTATGATTAAATATACATGAAATAGTTCTTGATAAAAGGTGGTAGATCCCTTTGTAGTCCGACCACAGTACCACCGCCACACTTATTTCTGCCTAATAACAGCAGTGTTAAGCGCAGCTGTGTTCTGTTTTAAAGGGTGTGGTAAAGGTGATAAATTTAACGAGGCATTCCAACTTAATCCTCAGGGGTAGCAACGCATCTGTGGTCGACTTCAGCTGGTCTTATCTGGGGTGGATCACAATTGTCCATCGACGGCAGTTGCCACTTACCATCAGGTGAACTGCATGCTCGTTTGCTACTCCATTAGATATTAAAAAAAAAAAAACTAGAATCTGCCTGAGGTCGACCGCCAATGCGTTGCTACCCTGAGGAGTAAGTTGGAATGCCTCAGATAAGTAGGTATGTCTCACTTACGACACCAAAAATTGTTTGTAAACATTGGTCACATATTGTGAGAATTCCTACCAAGATTCTAATAAGATTATAAATCGTTAATACAACCGTTCAGCACAATAGTGTACACAAAATTATTTAGTCTAAGAAAAACATTCTAAAGAAATAACTGACTAAGGTTAGTTGCCCTAACAAATTGTCAACATTACGGGCGGAAAGGACACCTGTGTGCCCAGGTGTGCGTGAGACCCTTTAAGTCGTAGGTTTAAATCGTTAGATACGTCCTCCAATCGAAAATCTATTGCTTCAATACACATTGAACACAGTAAGCACATAGACACACAACAATTTATGATGTAGAATAGTTTTGAAAAGCCGTATTGATAACTAGCTATGAGCTGCGGTTTCACCCACGTTTAAAGAATTTAACATAACGTAATTAGTACCTTCATACTTAAGTAGACTACAGAATCAGAATTAATTTAACGTAAAATAGCAAGAAAAAGGCCCAGCACGTTCACAATGCGGAGCTGATATAGTACAGAGTCAGTACTATGACTGTGATCAATATTGTGTGTGATTAATAATACACTAGTAGATGTATGTTTCTCCTTACTTATTTTTAGTATGAAGCTTCATTCTTTCGTAATCTTGCAAATTATTGATTTTAAATAAGTTATAGAATGTCTTTAGGATTTAGTAATCGAATTTTGTTAATTTTTTTTTACACTAGTAGATACTAATTGACAACTTTGTTTGCTAATTTCTTCATACTATGTTATTATCATTTCAAAATGTTTAATAATTTTGAAATTGTTTACTCCGTGTTAAATTAACTAATTAGGGAAAAGACAATCTAATTCAGGAAATTCTACACGTGTAACCATTTAATACAAGAACAATAAATTGCTTGAAATCTCAACTTGAAGTAGACTGCGGAATCAGTTTCAATTCAACGTAACGTAATAAGGAACTGCGCGGCGCATCTGGGATGCAGAGCTTCATAGTTGCTACAGTCAGTACTGTGACTACTGTATGTACATAGCTTTGAAGTTGCAATAAATGTATCTGAGAACGCGCGGCACTTACTTGTAAATTAGTTGAAATTGGTGCTTAACACAATTTACTTCTAGGTACATAGTTTATTGAGTAAGTAATTTATTGGTTGTGGAATTTTCTAACTGGTTTGTAATATTAGCGACATTGTTACTGTTATAATTAATATTTAATACTATTGATAAATGAGTAGGAGTATCTGCTTGCATATTGGGAGGTCTGGTACTTTTCCCGTGAAACTAATTCTATTATGAAGCTACCTAGACATTCAAAACATATTCTTACCAAAATTTTCATTTTTTATTATATAAAACTACTACTTCTCTTGTTACTTGATGCAGTTTTACAACACAATTTTTCTTGTAAGTTATAGATTTAGCATATCAAAGGAATTCCTACAAATTTAATGCGGTATATCGAAGCTTGGAAACATATTTCTATTGAATCTTTTCGGTTGTTAAGCGATCCATAAATGAAGATTACATCATTTCCACCCGGATCCACTTAAGCACAATATGACAATTTCTTTATAAATAAAATGGCCACCGTTTTTTGCACGAACATCTCAGTGTATTTATTCCATTACATTCTGATCTGTTTGTCTGACGGACAGGCAATTAATTTCCGAAAATGATTAAATACTCTTCGATGACATAATCCTCATGATGGTACAGTAAGTACATGAGTTTTTTCTGGTGGTATCGACCATTAATCTTGTATTTCGACAGGACTTAATTAGTTGGATTTTTATATACACCTACAATAATAAACTTTTTGTATTTCGTTGTAGTAGTGTCCAATATGTTATGTTCTTGCAATTATACAAGAAATGATATTCTATTTGGATTTTTTTTATTTATGCACGTAAGAATATATGTAGGTATAATAGGTGTTTAAAACATTTATGCTTCGATTCTTGAGCTAGCACCGCCGCGTATTTGTCTGCCTAATAACAGCAGTGCTAAGTGTCGCTGTGCTATGGCTTGAAAAGTGTGGTAAGGCAAACATATTTATCCAAGGCGTTCCGACTTGATCCTTAGAAGCAACAACGCATCTGTGGCCGACCTAAGGTAAGTACTGTAATCTTATCTGGCGTCAATTACAGATGTTAATGGGCAGCAGTAGCTACTTACCATCAGGTGGACTGCGAGATGGGTTGCTAATTCTTTACTATAAAAACATAGATGAACTACTTAAATCGAATTGCATGTCTACTGTTTACAACATAGGTATTAGTTTATTTACAAACATATTGCATTTTACCGATTTATAAATTAATAACTCGTTATAAAAATATTTTAACATAATATATTGATACTATCGTGGCAATTAAAATCTTTAACTTCTATATAACATATTGTATTAATAAATATATAAAATGTAAACCAACCCCGAATAAATAGGTTGAGCGAATCATCAATTAGTCATTGGTAGAAGCATTGACTAAGCGAATTGACGCAGTGACTACCTAACTTTAAAGACTGAGGCGTTTGCTACTGTATAAAACATATGTAAATGACCCTCGAAGGTAAATCGACCTGGATTTTATACACCTGCATAAAACTAAGTCCGTTCATGTTTCTCATTTACAGTGCCGCCGGCTTAGTTCTAAGTAAACTAAACCTTTCTAAGTATACACTTCAAGCGCTTTGCTTTTATAGAAAATAAAGTAAAATCATTTCTAATGTTAAAGCCGTATTGCAAAGTTGTGCGTGAATATTCTCTCCACAAAATGAAAAATATGTTAAGCGCGTAAATTAATTAAAGTTTAGTTCCCAGCAGAAAGTTGTAATTATTTATTTATTTATATGTATAATTAATATATTTATGTCTATAGTAATATATCTGTATGTAAAAACAGTTGGGGTTTTTTATATCTGTTCTTCGAGTAACTTCATTTGTTTATGAGAAGATTATACAAATTTTGAATCCTTCCTTTTTTAATCTTTTTCCTGAAAATATAAAAAAATACTAAGTTATTTGTAAATGATGTTTTCGCCTTACTTTAATATAAATTTTAATAATCCAAGTTTAACACTAAAATTACTGAAAATCTAATGAAATTGTTCTATAAATGCATACAATGCATTATGAACGCAATTAGTGGTTACCACTTTAAAACCTGATGACATGAGTGTGAATAGACATACCCACATTTTGATTATTATAATCAATTTCGTTATAATCATCAATTTTGACAACAAATCGCCGATCATTACCGATAGTTAACAATTAAATTTGAACCACAAATGCATAAGCACATTTGTTAAAACAGATGTGTTCTGGTCAGAGCGGCCACCACATTTCAATAGCGATGCTTTTTAGTAAATAATGACGGTGTGGACTACATTGGAATTAATTGAAACACGGAATAATGTTACCAAAGCTTTTGATGAACGTAATGTGTGACGGAATAATGTTCAATACGAGAACATCGATGTTGATGTAAATAGTCCAGTATTTGTGCTTGCAGATGACCTCAATAAATTATTGTATGTAGTGGCAATGAATGGTACATAATGCTTAATAGCCATCGCCGACCACCTATCACCTATATCGGATTAAAGAGAATTCTTGCTTGGCGCCATTTACAGATGTTTCTACCCTTGAAAACTAAGATATGACATTACTTAGATGTGAATAACTCCTAAACTTGTCACATTTTTTAATCTTTTTGCAACAAATAACATCACGTTGCAGGACAATAAAACGACTAATCTATGGGTTTTGAAGTTAAATACTTTTATCCTTGAAATGCGAAACGGAACAAAGCAGACCACGTACGATATTGACCATATAAAAGTAATTATGAGTCCACCTTATAATGGGACAAGTTAGAAATTAAACGGTAAACTTTGACCATAAAATCCGGGTAATACAAATGGGAAATTGGATAACATTACGCGGTAGTCTTTCAAAGGAAACCACAATTGTGAGAATTGGAACGGAGATTACGTCTCTGGAATGGTGGATTGGCGATATTGAGTGGAGCGTTGTTTCATGATTTTATAATCGGAAGAGATAAAGGCTCAAACCTTAAGCTCAAGGAAGCTCGGGGGCCTTTATTTCACGCACGTTTTATGTTTTACATCATCTTATCTTTATATTTTTTTAACTTGACATAATATTATTTCTTCGCTATTTGATTTTATACACATCAATGCTCGATTAAATCTTAAATCTCGTTTATTCTTTAACTTACAAATTTGAAATGAAAGCTGCAAGATGCACAAAATTACTGAAATATTCAATCATTACAAAATACATCATACCTGTTTGGGATGTTTATTTTACGAAAAAGAAGGTGAAAAAGTTAACTTTTTGGTCAGAAACGTCACTCTTAGACTAGCACCCTTAGATTTTTGGAGAGCTAGTATCAGAAGATTCAAACACCAATTTCAGTACGGAACAAGCTGAACACTGTATAATTATTAAATGAGATTCAAAATAAACCACAATCGCATTGAATGGATATCTGTCCAGGTCATAAATGATAAAAATTGCTCGAATTTGAATTAATGTACTGATAATTATTTATAATCTGTTCTATAGTTGTACACGAATTTCAGGCCATATGGAGAACTCGGATCAAAAATCCGGGTAATACAAATAGGAAATTGGATAACATTACGTGATATTCGCTTTCATTCAAAGGAAACCACAAACGTGTGGATTCGGAGGCGGATCACGTCTCGAGAGTGGTTGATGGGCACATTGCAATATCGAGTGAGCGTTCGCGTTTAGTTTTATGATTTCCTGTATCAATTTAAATAATACAAGGATACTAAAACTGTTCAACTTCATGTTTTGGTGAGCACATAAAATGTAACAAATGTAATATCTGAATTATACGCAAATTTGCTGTCTTTCTCAGTTATGTTTTTTTTTATTTGTAAACTAGAACTAAATAGACCATAAGTAAAACAAATAATGAATTCAGTCGTATATATCTTTTTATTATATGGTGTAGCAAACAAGCATGCAGTCCACCTGGTAAGTGGCAACTGCCGCTCATGGACATTTGTCATCCACCCCAGATAAGACCAAAATCCCAACTGAAGTTGACCAGAGACGCGTTGCTACCCCTGAGGACTAAGTTGGAATGCCTCATTAAGTTCCCTTACTACACCCTTCCAACCAGAAGACAGCAGCGCTTAACACTGCTGTAATTAGGCAGAAATAAGTGTGGCGGTGGTGCCACCGGAGTCGGACAACAAAGGGGTCTACCAACTTAAATGAATTTTATGTATACACATTAGTTTATTCGTTTTAAAGAAGATCGTAATGTCCAGAATTTAAATACAGGCAATGTTTTAGATTTGTTAGACAGATGATTTTGGCGAGAGACATTCGCCATCAGTCTTTGTATTTTATGACTATCTGTTTATATTCTTGTATCCTATAAAAATTATCAAGTTAATGAAATTGCAGTCGTATATCGTAACATCAATATGTAGCTTAATAAAATAACCTTAATGATAAAGTAGACTTCCAACAATCACTTTACTAAGATTTTGTGTTGAAACACAGCAGTTGACTAGGTTATTGTTTATTAGTGTTATAAAGTAACGTATTTCAAAACATTGCCTCTGATAAAATGTAATGCACCTGTTTAGATAATATGCCATCAAAAACAGTCCACATAATATATATCTATAAAGTCGGTGATACTATCCTATTAGGTACTTATTTCAAGACTTTAAATATTGTGTTGCAGATTGTCTGTCGTATACGTCGATCATGTTCATTTTGTCCACACCATCCACTTTTTTTTGACGAGAATGTAACTTTGTTTTTCGTTTGATGAACCTGATTCGATAAAATATTATTCAATAAAATTCTCTCATTCCGTTCGATCAGAATTTTACTCAATTAAAATTTCATTTTTTGTATTGCGTGATGACAAATAAATAGGGCACTAGACTAGTTCTAAATTATGGGGTCGTAAAAGTTAATATTATTAAGTCGATAAAATAGAAATCTACAAATAATAAACGGCCATCATTTTTTTAATTGAATAACTAATTTCGAGTTAAACGTCATTTACTTTGTCGTCTTGCCAGTTTATAAAAATGAATGAATACAAGGGTTAAACTACTTAAATTATATTAAACAAGTACCATAATTACAAAGAAAATGTATGAAATGTACATTACTTTCTATTGACTAATTTAATCGGAAATCTTTAAGCGTGTTAAACAAAACTTAATGCGATATATTATACGTATAAAATGACTTGTTTACTATGTTTAGTGCTGGATATCATTAAGGGCCATTGCAGTTACTTTTCGCTTTAGTGTAATTTGAGTAAAATGGCTCGAGGTGATATTTTAGCCAACACAATTCATGTAAATCGACCATAGCCATGTTTCGCCTGAGTTATCGGCAGGAACAACAGAGCCATTATCGTTCTTAGCACGATATGCTGGATCCATTACTAAGTAGAACACTTTATGAAATATTGCCGTTGTAACGTTTCTAGATTTTTGATGTTCGTATGTATCATTTACTACATTTAAAAGTCTATTTTAATTGAAACATACGATTTTTGTATGTCCCAAAGGACGCAACGTTTTCGGAATGTTTAATTTTGTAAATGGACACAAATAAGAAAAAAATAACCTCAAATAATTAAAATGTAATTAATGATAATAGGAATACCAAATTTAAGACGTCCGAAAGCATTTAAACGTACAAAATAATTTATAAAATTGAATGTAATTAACAATTGAATCAAAATGTTTAACAAAACTAAATTTGCAGAGTTGGAAGCGAGAAAGATCAAGCAGTAACCTTTAATCCAGTGGTTACAAAGGAAACCTTATAACCTTTATTTAAAGCCCCTGAGGTCAAACCGAGTCCAGTAATTGCCAGTACGGGCACATGGGAACCGCCTCTATTATTAATGTTGTTTAAATCGACACGCTACTTGGAAAGGTAGTGTTTTCAGTGTTTGTTAAAGGCAATTGGTTAGACGTTAACGTAGTATTGTAAAGGTCAGAAGAAGTAATTACTTTAGCAGAATAGTGCTTTTTTGGAATTCAGAGTGATTTATTGTCTAAATGTGTCAGAATTATAGATAATTGTTTTCTTTTCGCTATAATATGATACTGGATATATTGTGTATTATTGGAAACAATGTTGTTACATTATAACCCGCGTGGCGGAGCGGTCACCATATTGGTCTGACATGCAGTGGGTTCTGGATTCGATCCCTAGTCAGACAGATATCTGAATGAAATGAAATGTCTAGGTGTTTGTGTATGTGTCTTTGTGTGTGTCCATGGCACCCACGACACAGGGAATCCTAGTGTGGGGTTGTGAGTGTATAAAGCATGTTTAAATATCTATGGTAGAACTCTGATGGTTTGATTCCGGAGGCACCACCATCACCCTTATCCCAGGTATTCCAAGTTAGTCCTCACGGGCAGCAACTCATCTGTGTTAAAACTCAGGTAGGACTCTAATATTTGCTAAGGTTAAATACATATATCCATGGACGGCAAAAACCACTTACCACAGTGAACTGCTCGTCTGCATGCTCGATTGCCACTTTCATCGTAAAAAATCTGTGACCATATCAAACCAATTGCACCATCTGAAAACGATGACAACACAATTTTTACTATGTATATACACACGCACACACACACAAACACACGCATTACACACATGTACTACTCTTCTTCTCTACTTATTTTAGTGTTCGTTGGAAATTTCTATCCTCTACTAAACATATTATCGTGTTGAGAAAAATCGTGTGTGCATAGCATTGTTTATTAAGTTTTCATTTGCTTAAATAAGAGCTGACTAACTGTTGTTTTATGGTACTTATAAATCTTTTGTGATTTGAAGTACCTAATATAAGAATGGAAAGATAAACAACAAAAAATGTAATTCTAGTATATTTCAAGAAATTAAAAAGCAAGTCGGCGTAGAAGAAGGCATAAAATCTTATTTCGCAACGATCGACCTTCAAAACTTCCCAAACTTCGCAAACGACATCACCCGAAGTGCTAACAGAATTACAGAGGCCAGAGATTCTCAAATGATTATATCCCTCGAAATAATTACGAGGCGGCTCACTACGCAGCGCCGCGTTTTCACCCGATCTTCAATTTAAATTGGAGTTGTGCTTGACAAAGTTGTACACCGTGGTCTTATGGACTAAATGATGGTACAATAATATTGAAGATGATCTTGGCCGTTCCTCTTTGACCTCGATATGGTCTATGGAGGTCTATACTGTAGGTATAATAATTTTATTGCAGATTGAGTACTTTACAATGGGTTATGAAATTTCAAACAGTAACCAAGTCATTTAAAATCTATATATAAGATTATAAAGTAATCATATAAGTATATATATAAGTATATATATATATATATATATATACTTATATATATATATATATATATATAATCTATATAATATATAAGATAAAATCTATATATACAGGTAATTAATATTTTTGAAAAGATATTAGTAATTATCATTTTACTATTGAATGTTATTACAAATGCTACAATATAGTTACATAACAGAATATGCTCTTTGAATTTACGATAATAATAAATACAATTTGCAAAGTTACTATAATGACCTTCTAAACTTTGCCAATTACATAGTTCAGAAAGCAAACAGAATTACAAAAGGCAGAAATGTCCGAAATATTTGTACTTCGCTGAAACTATTACAATAAGGTTCACTATTGAAGAGTCGTGTTTTCCGCTCCTCAATTGAAACTGGTAAAGTTTTGTCCGGCACAAAAGCAGAAGCCTAAATGTTGGAACAATATTGTCGGAGATGATTAAGTTGGCGGATACTCCTTGACCTATAAAGGACTTGTAATCCGATCTGATTTGGAGACCGGGCAGTTTATATTGCCTCTTGCTTGTAAGTTGTTATGGTATCGCGAACTTTTTGTATGTCTTCAGATATAAACGGTTAACGTTCTTAATCAAGTTTATATATGAACAATGTAGTCGTTTCTGTAGGTTTTATTTACGAAAGCCATCACCACGTTATTTATTGCTTTTTGTACCAGCTCGTGCGTCTGTGTTAGCTTCTAAACAATGTTAATATCTTAATGAAATACATAAGGTGTCCTAATCTAGCCCTCAGTTAGCAAATAGTAAATCCATAAAGCGTGAAAATTCTATCATCATGTATATTTGCAAATGAACTTAGACTACTTGTCTATAATATAATCTAACTGCCGGTGTTCTAGACTGGAGAATGATGAATAGACACATTTGTTGTCCTTCTCGCTCTTCAGTTGAAACTGTTAATGTTAGAACAATATTGTCAGATATGATTAAGTTGGCGGAAACCGCTTGACCTCGGGGCTCGATAGATCCGGATAATCTGATCTGATTTGGAGATCGGCTAGTTTGTATTACCTCTTGACTTGATGACGAAAGTTTGTTGCAATCTATGTGAAAATATTAGCATTATGTAATTCCGCCCGAGTATTCATATTAAGCTTGATGTAAAAAAGAAAGGAATAGACTTTTTTATAGTTTTTAAGCGAAAGTATACAGTTCAAAGTAGTGCATAAATGCACTGGATTAAAATTCGGTCACCTTTAATTAATAGAAAATCCTGGACTTATCACTTTTTTTTTATAAATTACCTAACGATAAGGCAGACGGGCTACCTGATGAAAAGTGGTCACCGTCGCCTATGTACATGTGCAACACCAGAGGAGTCGCCAATGTATCGCCGGCTTTGGAGGAGAGCTCTTTTTGCACCTTTTTTGAAGAG
>DWRA01001359.1:0-17401 GCA_018250295.1 Spathilepia clonius
CTGTTATTAGGCAGAAATAAGTGTGGCGGTGGTGCCGCCGGAGTCGAACTACAAAGGGTTCTACCACCTTTTAAATTTTTTTTTAAATCCATTTTTCTACAATATAAAAGTAGTAAACTAGTATAAAGTTCAACTAATGGCAAGTGGATACTGTCGCCCATAGACATTAGTAATCAACCGCAAATAAGATTAGATTCCTAGAACTGAGATCAGCGACAGATCCTTTGCTACCCTTGTGGACTTAGTTGGAACGTTACAGATAGGTAAGATTTCAAGGGTGTTGTAAGGGAGTCACCCTTACAACACCCTTGAAATCCGAATGCAGCAGCGATTAACACTACCATTATTAATGCAGAAATAGGTATGACCGGACCACAAAGCTCCACCACCTTCAAACTCTTTACTCTTTATCACCTTTTAATACAATGTTATGAAGTTCTCACTAAGATGTTCCCATGCTCCAAAATTGACAATGCAGAACGATCCGATCGATGGAATGTTAATGTCATTATTACCTTATCCACACATAAGTGTGTACATCCGATTCCGGTACAACTATTTGCTATTCTTTTTACGTAAAGGCAAATCGCCTTTGTTCTATAATTCTGAAAACTCTGTCGCAGTGACGCATTTCCCGATAAGCGGCCTTATCTGACCGACTTGTCAAATTGCTCACTTAGTGACAGCATCAGGTGGGAACATAAGTAGGTGTGTAATGGTTTAAAGAAATAGATAGACGAAAGGAAGTAAGAGCACTTTCAAGATTAGTTCACAAATGAAAATATTTCTAACTACAAATTTTAGAAGATCACACAACGTCGTGCACTGCATTTGCTCTGCCAAGATATTTTTGTGATAATGTATGTCTGGCAGAGTTTTCAGAATCGGGAATAATTAAAATAAAGACGGTTTTAAGTATTTATACATTTTGGACAAGTCATCCAGCAATGTATGACGTTAATAGTTACGAGTGTGCAAACAAATATGCCGTACGTCACCACTTACATGTTATAGATTGCGATATGAAAAATATTTCATAGCGTAATTTGAAAGTATAAAAAATGTAGCGTTAGGTATTTTTTATACTTACTTAATAACAAGCTTATTGCTAAGGTATTTACAGTATATGAAAAATTGGATTTCAAATCGAAATACATATAAAAAAGATTCGAACGAGGAGATCATCAGTCCTGGGCAGACTTCTATTCGGAGAAAACTTCGATACAAATGTTAGGCGAAGTTCTTACGCGTACGCGCAGCGCCATCTCTTATCATGCCAGAGAAATTAACTATAGAATACGAACTTTTAATATCGTTCGTTTCCCTTTTTTTCTTGTTTAGATCTGCTACAAACTGTTGTATTGAGGATCTATTTTCAATAGGTTTTATTTGTTTTTAATAATATCTAATGAGCGTACGAGATGTACACTATACGCCACAATTTAATCCAAATTTTCCGTTATGGTACCTAATGGTAAAGACGGAATAGTTTAAATATATAAATACATCTTACCAGACACAAAGTGATATAATACATCTGAAAAATTATAAAATGCATTTCCAAAATACAAAGCTTTGAAAGAAAGGTCCTTAAACTACTTAATCAATACACATCGATCTCGCAGGAAGTTTTATTGGAATACTTACAAACAATGTTTTGGAGCAATCACAGTTAGTACTTGAACTGCACTCGTCGGCGAATGCGTGGATATGAAAGCCCTTTATTGGCACACTTGTCGGCGCAAAATCGTCCGCAAAGAGTTAACTGATCGGATTGAGGGCTCTCCGGCTTCCGGCGGTTGGAGTGAATCAAGTTTGTTCGTTTATTTTTACAGACAAATGAGCGATCGTTGTAAAAATATTGACGACTAATTTTTGAGGCTTGGTAGCACTACTCGCTTATACTGTGCCAGAGTTTGATTTCTGATTGAAGCCCTATGTTTGTTATAGGGTGTTTATTTTTGTTTATTAAATACATCATTACAAATAACAAAGTACATTTTATGTGCCCATTAAAATATAGTTTAATGAGGTGCGATATAAGTATACTGTTCTTACATCAATACCTTATAAGTTATTTTAACGACTTTTGTTATATATTTTATTATGGTATATGGTAGTTAAATGTAGATAAAAAACTTATAATACAAAGTCAATATTTGTATTACAAAATTCTTTGGATTTAAATACAATAATCGGCTTATAGACCCCACGCACACGAATAAATTCTCTAGAATTCGGCTACAAAATTTATCTATTACGTAATATTGTTAAACGGCTTTACAGTTTTAGCTTTATTAATCATTCATTTTATATTATGGTTATAATACTAGGTATATGAACTCACTGCTAAAACGTCTCGAAAATAATCTACCTATTCTGTACTTTCTTATTGTAATAAAGTAGCAAATGATCATGCAGTCGACCTGATGGGGAGTGGCCAATGCCGACCATGGACATCTACAATCAACCACAAATAAGATTAGAGTCCAACAACAGGAGTACCTGAGGACAAAGTTGGAACGTCTCGGATTAGTAAGTAAGTGGTGAGGGCACTACACCCTTCAAAACAGCGAAATTCAGAGATTCGATGCAGTAATTTTAAGATTACCTTTATTGTATAAAAAATATTGTTATCGGGTCAATTTTACCGCATGACTTAGCCTACTAGTGTCAAACAAATATACGAAACCACGACCGAGAACAGAAATCTAGTCATCATTAAGATATCTGCCTGGACATCAATCGAATCCTCTATACGTCAAATCGGCAACTTCACGATGGTCGTTTTCTCCTAGTGCATTTTATGAATGAAAATATGAAACATTGTCTCAAAACTGTGTATATAATCAGGTGATTGCGACCGCCCGGCTCAGGAAGCTGTAAATCACTTTGGATCTACTGGTTCGTCAGTCATTCTTACGCAACCACTTTCAATTGATCTCCCCTGCCCTTAGAATAAGTAGGAAATAAGAACGATTAAGAGGAACTTGTCGTTGTAAAGAAGTATCACGACAAACTGGTAGGCGCTTAGTCGAACTACTGAAAATGTTTAATCTACTTTTTATTGCACACGCATCCTGTCGTTACTCTGTTGTTCGGATGACAGAAAATAAAATTTTTCCGGGTCCGTCGTCACCCACAGCGTTTGATGTCGCCAATGAATCAAGCCCACAATCACGCGTTGTTAATGATCATCCATGTACATTAATCACAGTAACACATGGCTCAAAGTGTCACAGACTATAAAATGTTGTGGTTAAGTCGGCAATTTAAATACAACTAATAAGGCTTTGAAAGTTGTTTCAGGATGTGTCTAATTAGAAATGTGTGATTTTTAAAACTCACATTGATATTTGACAAAGCCTGAGAAAAAGCAATTATGACTAGTTTTAGTTATTTTTTTCCGTTAGATTGACTGACAAACAGACTACTTTAAACGCAGTAGTAATATATCATACTTGGCTTTATAAATTAATGTTAATTAGAGTTTCTTAGAAAGGGATATATCTAAAAGCTATTTATAAATTCTGCCCTCAACTTACACAGCTATAAATGACGCATCATCAATATCTCAGAATGAAATCAACATGTGATTTTGATCACCATATCTAACCACATTACAAGTCGCGATTCCCGCCAACTGTTCCCGTGCCTTCCCCATTATCTGTCGATAAATAGATACTATTGTGTTTCCGCAAAAAACGCATAAATCGAATCGATCTTCCTAGCTGTCTGCCATTCACGTTACCATCGTAATGGTCGAAGTCCCTAAAGACCCATACATATTGTGCGGTGGTAAACGTCAAAATATTTTGTATCAGTTGTGCTAATGGCGTTTGTAAAGTTAGCATTAAGGTCGCATTGTTATCCGGGGATATTGTGGCCAAATGTCCGCTTGCGGTAGGTATGGTACGCGGAATTTATAAATAGTCATAGTTTGCTTGATAAATGATGTTTGCACTGGTGCGATAGACACAGCCTCATAAACGGTTATGTTTACGTAATGTACGGGTAAACTATGCTCTAAATTTGCTGTAATTGTTGTATGAACAAACTATTTACGGCTTGTGTTGTTGCAAATTAGTTTACTCAATGTATATGTAGTTATGACTCATAGAGAGGATCTGCGTAGATAGGAGCCATGGATAGGTTAGAAAGAGTTCTACTATATACATCCATTTCTGTGGTTTCTCCTTTACAACATAGGGGCATTAAGTATCGGTTATCGTATTTGAAGCTATTTACTGATCTGCAGCTTTTTACACAGGAAAAATTAGGACTTAACCATTCATTCGTTCATTATGTAGATGGTACGAAAGATCATTACATAATAAGTATTTGCAGTTTTTTGTAGAGTACAGTACAGAATTAATTATAACAAATTTGCAGGCCACCTAATAGTAGGTAAATGACAAATACCGCCCATGCACATCCGTAAGCAACCTAAGATAAGATTAGAGATCTACCTGAGGTCAACCAGAAATGCTCTGTTACCCCTGAGGACTAAGTTGGAATGTCTCTCTAACTATGTTATCCTTAGCACGCATACTTAACATGGGTAATATTGTATAGAAGTATGTGCAGCAGTACTACATCCGAAGTCGAAACAGAAAGGTTTCGACTACCTTTAAAAATATAAACCTTCAAAAGGATCAATAAGAAGTATTATAAATCATAATCATATTTGTTAATAAATTATGAATACAGTCACTAATGACTTCGCAAATGACTAATATACAAGTACTTAAATAATTGTTTATGTTTCTTTTCAATTTCACAATAAGCCCATAATCATCTCAAACCGCAATCTTAACAAAATTACCGAATTCGTTTCCTAATTACAAAACACAATGCCTCGGATTAGAGATTCGTGAGGGTAAGAAAGACGCAAAAAACGATAAGATCCCGATCCCGAGGATACTTGACGAAATTCGAATGAATGTAATGCCATTATGATTAGCATTATTTGGTTCGGAGGGGCTACGAATTCCGGTTTTGGAGATAAAGCGAATTTGGCCAATACAACCGTTTTTTCGAACTCGCTTTCAAATTCACCTCAAACATCTGTGCTGGATGCACGGCCTTAATCGCATTTGTTGCGCCACACGTTATTAATAGTCGAATGGTTTGTTTAAATATTTTGGTGACAGTCGAAAACGAAGCGTACGCGGATTAAGCATCCGTTCTGTATGACGAGAGAAGAAATCTGTTAAAATGGTTTCATAAAAAGCAAATTAAAAGTGGAGAAATTGTTTAACAAACTACCAAATAGTATTTTTTTATGACTACAGCTTGAGTTATGTACATTACAATGAGTAATTTACTCATTTTCATAAGTTATTAAAAATAATTTTCCTATTTAAGTGCAATTAAAAAAATGCAAATATATTATGGTTAATCAAAATTTTATATACGTTATTTGTGAAGTATTCTTTAAAGATACTTAAGCGCACATGTCACATCTAAAACAATCCTAACAAACGATAAACCGACAAAATAATTTCGAACAGATGGCTCTCGAACCAACCAGCGGGACCCTAAAACATCGATATAGTCAGATGAATTTTAATTTATGTGGGGATTTTAATAAATAATTAGGTATGGAAGCGATGTGTAAACAGTAAGCAGAAAGTTTTTATTTCTACCGCATTTTATAGATCTGGTTAATCCGGTCGGTTTTGTCATGGGTGCTTAGGAACGGCGACTGCACTAAATATGAATCTTTATGCTTTAACGTTGACATTAATCACAAAAGACCACGTGATTTATATAACAACATGTCGTGGTTTGTTCGGCGTCGAGTTTAGTCTACTAGGTGGGACAGGGTTCCCATGTTAATTTTTCGTTTCAGACCAAACTATACGGTAAAATCATGAGTTAATATTACCCATCCGTATAAAAAATTTCCATCCCGATATTTTGGAAGCCTGTCAGCGCAATAACATATTAACGTATAGTATAATCTGATTGATCAAAACGACATTCATTTACTAGTAGCTAGCTAGCTAACTAGTAACATTAGTTGACATAGTGGGTTGTAGAGTTTTTTCTAAGAAATTCTTCGTTTCATATAAATTTAGAAATATTTAAGATCAATTTTCATTAATAGGATGTTACCTATGTAACATCCTATTAATGAAAATTAGTATAGTATGTACCCATGTACATACTATCAATTTTATATGATATATACGCATATACGCTAGGCACTAACAATGTTGTAGATAAGTGAAGTGGTATGGTGGTGGTGAATCCTGGCAGAAGGAAAAGAGAGCAAATTTCATTATTAATCTTCAGTATTCTAAAACAAGTCTTTTCCGCAATACGTCAAAAACAGGCTAGTAGGTGCTCGCTGTCCCGAATATACAAACGGGTCATGTCCCTGTGAATGGGTGCGCATGGCAGCCCTACAACAGGAGCGTGCTTAAAATTCAAGATGCCAACAAAAGGTGCATTATGCTCGTTTTATAACTTTTCGAGTGACCGCTACACACGTGTCGGGAACCGAGGTTTGTAAAACAAAGACACCTTGTGGTAAGCTTCGTTAACCCGCGTAAGGTTAAGTAATATTTATAGCATATCCAGCTATTGTTATTAGAACGATGACAGAGTCACTGACACCAAGCAATACTGCATATTAATACACACTAATGAATACTACATGTTAATATAGCATTGCTCAATAAAACTATTAAATAATAACACCAGAGAAGAAACTCATACCAATTATGAAGTCTAAATTGCTCGGTAAAATCGTATCTAAATTAGTTTGAATTAATAACAATGCTAGTCCAGTGCCCATAAACTCGGTAAAAAAAACTCAATAATTAATTTAGATGACTATTCTGGGGTTGTATTTGTGAGTGCGTACACGTCACGCACAAAATTGGTAAAATAATATGGGTCTGCAAATTGTATGAACGTCGATAGTCTGCGTTATTTAACAAACTTCTTTGTTAGATCGCGCACCTAATTAAAACGAATAATACTTTGTTTTTACCTCATTTGGACCAGTACGTCATTTCTTGTCTCTAATTATAAGACGATTATTTGTACAAAATACAAAGGACTTATTAACAGCTACAATGTTTTAATGTAATGAGACTGATAAGTTATGAATAACGCACTTCTACCTAAAGTAAGTTAAAGAACTGTTATCTACTGTTTTTTTAACATATAACTAATGGTTTAGTTACACATATTATTTACAATAATGAATTACGAGAGTTGAGAAGTGTTAGTACACTTTCCCTATTGGTTAAGGCCGTAGTACACCAGGCTGGTCAACGTGTATTTATGAATTGCAATACATATACAAATTCCGTTTTTACAATTTGAAACGCAGAGTTTTTTTAATGGAGTAGCAAGCGAGCATGCAGTCCACCTGATGGTAAGTGACAACTGCCGCCCATGGGCATTTGTGATCCACCCCTGATAAGACTAAAATCCCAACTGAAGTCGACCCCAGATGCGTTGCTTCACCTGAGAACTAAGTTGGAATGTCTCGTTAATTTTATATCCCTTACCACACCCTTCAAACTAGAAGACAGCAGCGCTTAACACTGCTATTATTAGGCAGAAATAAGTGTAGCGATGATGCCGCCGGTGTTGAACTACGAAGGGTCCTACCACCTTTAAGTTCTTTAACCTTAACTCCACTAAATATACTTAATTAACTATATTTTCCATACATACACACACGTACAAAATTTTACATACCTTTATTTACACAAGCCCACCTTAAACTAAAATTGACTGATATGAAAATGTACGACAAAAACAAGTTTGATAAGTGATAAGCATAATAGCCGGCTTGAATAAAAAATAACATGACACGTTGATTCAGACGCGCAGAACAAATGAGTGATGAAAGATTGACAGTGGAGATATGACCGTACGAATGTACAAAGCGATTGTGTCCAATGTAACAGGCATTCTATAACCGGTAAGCCGGGTACGATTGATTCTAAACGGCAAACGGCCTGATAAAAATAAAAAGATCCGCATTATTGATAAATGAACGACAACTCGGACATCTACGTATTGTGAATTCACTTTGTGAAATGTCGATCATTACTGGCTACTCAGAATCTTTTGATGAAAAGAATAATTTTTCAAGCATCTTGTCCATACTACAGTTCGTATCGTAGTAGTAAATTATATCTAAAAATAGTGTTTCTTTTTTACAATAAAAGAGTAGTAAAGAACCTTGTTGTCGACCTATGGTAAGTAGCTACTGCCGTCCGTGGACACTGCAACTGCAAATGTTATCAACCCCATATAATTTTAGAGTCCTATACGAGGTCTACGACAGATGGGTTGTCAACCCTAAAGACTGAGCTGAAACGCCCCGAATAAGTTTATTCCTTTCCCCACTCCCTTTAAACTGGAACACAGCAGCGCCTCATGCTGTTATAAGGCATAAATAGGTGTAATGGTAGTGCCTTCGGAATCAATCAACTCTCGGTTTTACCTTTATTTGTACTAAAAACGCAATGATTATATTTTCTTTACATATTCTATTTCTTAGTGTCTTTTTGTATAACCATTTTGGTTCTTACATATAGGTATATATACGTAATACGGTATATGTATTTATAACTAAATCACACAGGTTCGTAAACGTGCGTGCAAACGTATGGGAATATACGTCCGCACATTTAACTAAATTCATAGTCACAGTATTTTTCATCTTAGTATTGTAATCGAATTGCTATTCGGAATACGAAATTGGATTCTTGTCCGATCCATGAGTTCTCATGGTCAGGACCGCCGTTTCAAAATACACTACGCTATTTTAAAATTGTATTAACTTTTTCGGTTATAATCGGCTAGAATTCCACAATAATTAATATTCAAATCGAAACCACCACGCATTGCGGGCTCACATCCGTGGCTGTGTCAGTGACCGCTCCTGAATGGCCCTAATTTTTTTCAGTTTCGATTTGTGGGTTCTTGCTTTGTGATCCAAAATTAATGATTTTTGGTCAGTGCATCGCTACGTCAAGTACAATGGTTCGAATGACAATGGTGTCCCGCTGTCGTCGATATTGACGGGACGGGGCTACCTACGCTCCTGCTACCTTTGTCCACAGGAATTTTGGATACGTCATGAACGAAATGGAAGCTCGTGAGAATGAGCCCTGATATTATATAAAATGATTCTCTAATTATTAAAGGGATTTAGGCACGTATCATTTTTTTCAATTAACACAAACTCTACATCAAAGGACGAAATTTGTTCTCATTAAGAGTTTTGTGATACGCTTTGTCATGCCGCGGTTTTCATTTGTTAATGGATAAAAAAATAAAATTGGACTTACTTAGATATTGTGTTATATGAACTATGTATTTTTAATTCATGCATATTGTCGCTATTACAGACTATTCTAACAAACAAAACAATTGCTCCCATAAATTTTATGATCGCAACGTACACAAAGGGAGCCTCTTGCCTTTGTCAATTGTGCGAGTTACCAAATATTAGGGTGGTCTAGTGTGACCGCAGCACTATTTAACTCAAATACGACGTTGTAAATAGCCATCATTGTGGTCGCCAGCCTTCTAACATTGTCACTGTAATTTATTACAATTCAATATAATTTCATTAGCAGCAATAGCGCCGAACTGTTTATAAATCTGTATGACCACAATATCAATTCGATTGACGACAGTGTTCGTTGTTATGGGCAATAAATCCGAGGATTATCTTGTCCGTGGGCCGTGATTAGGTGCCATCGATTGTTACCAATATATTGGAGGGAAAGTAGAAAATTAAATCGTTTAAGCCAGGTTAATGGCGGACGTACAATGGGATCCGCTGCTAATGACATATGGGTGAAAAGATAAAAGGCTGTGTTGGTCCTATCGTTAACACGGAAGGGTATGGTTACTGTAGTGATTCATTGCTAAATGCTTTCATTGCACGAGCTTAAAAATATTTAGTAATAATATACCTACAACCTAAAGCCTGCGCCGGTGACCGTCGCCGCTTGTCGTCAGCAATCAACGACAAAACACGACCCAGGTTCGACCCTCAACCATGCAAACATAGCTAACATAGATTTTAGGTATATTTTCTATACCTGGATAATACCTACTGGTGCTTCTGTGTATTACACCCATGAAACGGAGGCTATGTTAGCAATGAACAATGACGACCATTGTAATTTATTGATATTTTTAAAAGAAACTCTCATTTAAAGCAAGTGCAATACTAATTTAATCCAATTAATATAAAATTTTAACCATTTAGGTACAATTTACAATTCATGTCCAAGGACTTTTAAATGCGTTAAAATATACAATTGAACTATATTACCTTTGCATTACCAAAGATTGTACTAGTTTGACCGTTCTTAACCAGAATCTAAAGAAAAATGGACATCAAGTATAAACAATTCACGTAATTCATTTCGAATTCCCGTAGCGTGTAACAGAGATATACTGAAATGACCAATCATGGACGTGCTAAGCTTGTAGAACGCCGATATTTACCCCCTATGTGATCATTCTCATCACACCGTGATCATACATTATTTTACGTTCTTTAATCGAATATCTATCAGTTTTCAAAAACAATACCCTGAGATTTTATGCTACACTTTAGACAGCATCGTCGCTTACTAAAATTCAAGATTTCAGATTAACGCAAGCCCTTAACTCATAAAAGTATACTTTATAATATAATTGTTTAAAAGCTTTCCAGTTTCAAATATGTATGTATATTAATAGTATAACTACTACAAAACAGAACAGACGTCATTTATGACCTTTGTGAATTGTGAATTTATGATAACAAGTGTAATTCCTATTATATATATCGAAACATTTCAGAAGAGACTGGTCTGTGATATATCGTGATAAGAAAAATCCACATAAGACATAACATAAATCTGATTTCTAGTTGGTTACAGATGTCCAAGCCTACGGGCTTCGTGCTAGTACTGATGGTATATTTCAAAATAGGTATTTGACAGCTAATCAATTATAAATTAAAAGATTTAAAGAATTAGATATTTCTTATAATTTAAGTGCGTAATTGGAAAAAGCCAATTAACTGAAAATACAGTATAGGTAAATTGTATTTCACTACAGGTCACCTTGAGTAATAACTAAATTGAAGATGGGTAAAATCTTGTACTAATATATTAAATCATATATATTAAGTCAAGACTTTCATATATCAAAAATATCTACGTATAGAAATAGTGTTCGTTTCGGTGTAAAACTTGCTCGTCCTCATTCGATAGTGGACTGTGATGTTACGAAATCGGCTATTTCTATATATCCATTACTTTAATGCGATTCGCCTTAGATGTACCAAAGTAGGCCGTACTTAAATCTAGTG
This sequence comes from Spathilepia clonius, assembly GCA_018250295.1. Classification (NCBI taxonomy): domain Eukaryota; kingdom Metazoa; phylum Arthropoda; class Insecta; order Lepidoptera; family Hesperiidae; genus Spathilepia; species Spathilepia clonius. Next base: position 11,354 of record DWRA01001359.1, read on the forward strand.
CTTTTAGTTTTTATTCCTTTTTGGTTAAAAGGGTTTACGTAGCAAATAGCAATCCGCTATTCGTTTGAAGAAATACACGTTAAAAGTAACGTTTTATTTAGACATCTAAGAAATCCGAGCTCCATACGGGGGTCGAATAAACCCTTGTTGTCGGTGAAAAGCCCTTTCTATTTCGTTTACTTCTGAAGTGTTATTATGACAAAGAAAATCTTATACCAATTTATGTATCAAAAGACGTACGTAGACTTAAACGTAGAAATGTAGGTAAAGTGGATAAATGTTATTGATACGACCTAAATTCATTCTTATTACGTACCTAGATTTGTACTATTTATGCTTTTATGTTATATTAAGTTGACCTTATATTATTTATACTCTGGATACTAACGTTTGTTGACTATGGCACAGCGTGGTATTCCATTTGTGCTCAATAAAATTTAAATATCTGTCTATACTCCATCAATGTGTCTGGCGTATGCTTCCCATGCTTCCCTAGGGAGCCTAAACAAGCGTTGCAGCCTACTTTCTTTGATTGCAAATACGTTAAAGATCTTTTCTATAATTCTCTTTTGCTTTATATTTAAGTTAAAAACTTGTCTTTTGCTGCCAAGGTAGAAGAATAGATACTTATCGGAATGTAGTCAAATAAATATAATCGCACTAGTGGAGTATTACGCTAATACCGTAACCCAAGAATCACGAACAAATTCTAAGGCCTCGTTAGTACGCAACGGTAAATGATATTCAGTTTTAAGTCAATACCGTAATTATCGTGAGTGGAGCTGTTTTATTTTATTTAATGTGCCATTAAATTTAACAACAATCGCTTTTTAGTGACGGGGGAGTGGACATCTTTATGTTTATATGCCGTTAAGATAATGGTGTTTCTAAGTTTTTGAGCGCTAGCCCCGTGAATGACTCCTGAGTACCTATCGCGAGCGAAGGGTGCATTAGCATAACTCAAATGCGTTTTACTGCTATCACTCCCGGCTCGTGAGTGGCTAAGTGAGAAGACCCGGGCCTCGTAACGAAGGGACGATTAAAATTCTCAGCTTGGGAAAGGTCATGCCTACCCTGGATTGGTTTATGGCGAACTCATAAGGATCTTAAAATATTATGAGGTGTTATTCAACTAATCATTTATGATGCTCGCGAGATCCAAGTATTTACTAATAATTCTAAATTACGATTGAAATCCGAAGTCTAGCTTTTGCATATCGACATTTATATTTATGCCATGTGCAAATTGCAAATTAATTATCACTTACTATAACGGTGAAGAAAAACACCACGAGGAAACCAACACACCTAAGAGTTCTTTTTAACAAAAGATGGACTATTGCCTAACGCCTCTCGCACTTTGAGATCAGACCCGTGCCCAGTAGTGTGCCAAGAATAACTTAACAATACCTCATTTAAATCACTCGAAAATCTAAGATCTCTCTAGAAAAAGAGGCCCTAGAAAAAGCTTTAGATTCAACGATTGTAATAACCTTTTAATGAGTAATAAGAACACAAGGATTCCACACCTTAACGTTTCTTCCGAAGCACAAAAAAGCATATGAAATTCCTCAAATTTAATAACCACGAAACATCGCTCAAGATTATTATTACCAAGGAAGCATTTCTTAAGAGCGGCAATTTTTCTGTCCAGGTGTGTTATCGCAAACAATTTTGACATTAGCTTAAAGGCTAACAATCGGGACCACACAACACAATAAACGCTGTTTACCGCCAAGGACCCGCGCTATTGTCATTGTCAAAACAAGATCGGTTACAATAAATCTTATTAAAAGCTAAACCGACCTCACACCACCATTCATGAGCTCCTTTGATCAAAACTCTGAAGAATAGCTGTTTACAGTAAATCCTTATTGCGAAAGCTTTTGTGATACATGCATCTGCTCTACCCACAAAATATTGCAACACAATATTCGATGGTTGCTTTCAGTTAAAAGAAACACTTCCAGTAGTATTTCGATGAATATTTTAAACGTATTTTCGCCACATAATAGTGGTATAAAGTTCATTTACTTTAGTATGAAGGGTGTAGTAACGATAATTAAACGATTAATGCATTCCATTTAAGACAGATAGACAGACTTAAACATAGCCGTGTAGGTATCTGATAATAACTCCATCTATGATTCCTGATCTATGTATGTTATTAGAGGAGCAAACGAGTTAGCACATCACCTCATATTACTGGCACTGCCATCCATGGACACCTGTGGCAAACTTCGTATAGAACAGGTTTTACCTTGTGTCGGTCACTGATACGTTACCACTGCCGAGGACTAAATCATCACGTCACATGTGCATCAGCCGGTGTCTAGATAGGTGATTTTAGTTACAGATGTAACTACTTAACACGGGATTGGTTGCATGATCGCTTTTATTATCTACTTTTATTATGTAAAATAATGTACCTAAATAGTTTAAAATTAAATAATAATTAATTACGTAACAAAATTTTATTATTTTAATTTAAACATAATTTTCTTACAATTACGCATACTTTGTTACTTGTATCACATGTGTTACTTACTAAATATTATTATTTAGTCAAATATCTATAGTTTATTTTCTGTTTTTTTACTAGGCTATAAATTATAAAAAATCCGAACTTTAAGGTGGTCTACTGTTATAGCTTTATAATGTAAATTTTGAATATTTGAATAATAGTGTTATTAGTATCGGATAAAGCGCCACCTAGTAAGTATTATTGGTTACTAACTTGTGTGGTTGGAATCGTCAGTACGTATCTACAACAACAAGAACGCGATATCCTTCTACTGTATTCAGCAGTGACTGGTAGATGGCGCTTACAAATAAATAACTAACAACTTGTTTGATTAATTTTCTTTTGTTTTCAATATATTGTGAACCTTATATCTTACATTCTTCATTCTTCATCTTTAATAAATAAAGTAACTATTTTTAAATTAATTGTCTAACATTCTACTTGACTTACAGTTAATGAGTCTATGTTCAGTGCAGTAAATCATTGTTTTCTGACAATCATTATTTCTCCCACGTTTAAATAAAATAAGGCCAATCCAAAAGAAAACAATCTAAATAATTATCACAAATACATTTCGCAACTTATGACTATGTGAGTCTGGATGTGTAGATCTGTGACAAGAATAGACAGAAAGAAGTGCATTCAATATTTATGATACTCTGTGGCGTCAATTAAGACTGAAGAGCAATGCAATTGCAATGTAGAATCAGTGTTTGTTTGCTTTGTGTTATGTTGATAGTTGTATGAACCTGCATTTATGACTTATGAGTGCAATATTTTAATTAACACATCGATATTATGCTCTCTTAGATATAATTCATACATCGTAAACGCATGATACTCACAAAAATACATCTTAGCGCGTACATGGGGTAAGTTGTCACCTGTTAAATTGTCACAGCTTTAAGATGCACTTACAAAACTATTGACCAAAAGCTTGTAAGTTTTAACACGAAGGCTGTTAATATTATTTCACAACAATTACCTGAGTAGGATATAGTACTAACTTTATGATCAATTTGATTGTTTGAAACTCATAAATATTGATTTTCCATTGTATTGTAGTTTTCGATTTACTAACTAACGCTTAAGAAAGCAATCTTTATAGTTTTCTTTATGCAAAGTTTAGTATAATTTCCAATTACATTGAATTTAATCTGTCTTTTGAAAAAATAATACTACTTAATTTATTATTTGTGTGTTCCATAACAATTTTCTCCTATGTAACATATTTATCAGTATGAATAATCCATATAATGCTTTTAACTCACTTAGTCTTACAACAATAGACAAACATAGTGAAATTGCATATGAGTTGGTAACTAACTTAAGTGCTCTGGCTGTAGAGGCTAAATTAAACAAAAACATATAATTAGTATCATAAATCACCATACTTGTACAATAGTTACAATTGGCTGAATAATATTAATTCTAACATTGTTTTGATTTTTTAAATGATCTACTTTATAACATTAAAAAGTTTTAAAAATAAACAATAACCAAGGTCAACAAATATAATTCCATAACAATTTTTTAAATTAATATGTTATGTATCTATGTCTGTAAAAATAGTAATATTTACTAATTTGCAATAACTATTACATTAAATTATTTTTTGTCTCTACTTCGGAGTTTCTTACGATTTTTTGTTTGAATTTAGCCTTAACTAAGTTTTTACACTTGTAGTACATTGGTTGGTCATTTTTGTGTCTTTTAATATTAATTTTAGTATATGCTATTAAATACATTTAATTCTAGAACATTTAACTGGCTTGTTTTAAAAAAGACAAAATATTGGTATTCATTATTTATGATTCTTAAAATACAACTTTAAAAAGATGTGTATGTGATGATTGTCAATGCTTATAAATTTTCGTGCATTAACATTTAAGAGATATATGTAGGCACCATGTAAAAACCCAAAATATCATTAGAATCATTTGTTTTTCTTGGTTCACAAACTTAAAACTTTTGTTTTAATGGCAAATAACTTATCAGTATGTTATCAACTGACCACAATTTCACCCACTTAAACTAATGTAAGTAGGAAGGCCAAACTTAGAAATAGATAAACTGACCTTGACATACTGGATGTGTTATTGAAGTCAAGTGAAGCCAACATAATGGGTACCTATTGGTACAAACTTCGCTGTTTGTAGTAAATTGTTATTGCATTTATTGGGAAAAACCGTTACAGACATTGAAGTAAAAGTGTTTAGCCGTTGACACAAAATAACATTATTTTAAAATAGTTTGGCTTCTCCACAGAATTACCTTATTTTCTATCTCCTTCATAATAAAAGATTTTTCTTTTGTTTTATTGTTATATAGCTCAGTGCAGTATTGTGTTTATGACAGGTCAGTGCAATACTGTCCAAAACATTTTTTTTTTCTCTAATATTTTAAAATCTTAATGTTATAAATTCTCGCAAATACGAGTGATTGGATTTGGATGAAATTTAACACAAAGAAAGTTTATGACCTGCATTCAATTTTCTAGTTTCACCTAGGTTTGACAAGCAGAAAATTGTGATATAAATTTGTCTATTTTAAGACGTAAGAAAGTATATAAATGTACAAGATATTCAATTGTATACTGGCTCAGAAGATATTATAGTTAGTACTATTATACTACTGAATTGGAACAAGTACTAAATTGTGAATTAAGATGATCCCCAACCTACCAAACACGCAAGCACACTTGCTTTATATATTTGTTACGTCAGTCACGAATATTGTCCAAGTATTTCTTATCTTGTTAAGCATAATAATGACTCAATCGCAGGCTTCAATATTCACCGAAGCCTTGGCAATGATAGAATGGTCAATGAACCGTAAAAATATCTCGTCATATCGGCCGATGTTTGTGTATTTCCTTGGCATGTAGGTGGGACAAATTTGCAAGGTCATATTTTATAGAGAATCGCTCGTTTGAATGTTAATAGGAATATTCATTCGTCGTCGGCGCATCTCTATTTTCGGACGTATTTTTGGTTTTATAAGAAATTATAAAGCAGTGATAAATAGTACGTTATTAAATTGTGGGTGTGTCGGGTGATAACACATATCAGTAGTCAACTAGCAACTCGGAAATTAATATTTTCTTAGTTGTGTGAATTGTGGTTTAGATATCGTTCCTGAATTGTTCCCCGGTCGCTTGTAAAGTAAGCACAGCATCATTATTAGGTATTTGTGTGAATTTAATTGGAGTGCCACTCTAGGGCTCGTTGAAGCGAGGATTTAAACGACAACAACAACAAGAAATAAAGTTGTTATAGTTTATATTATCGGCAAATTTATTGCTATAGTGTGGTGTGTGTAAGAAGTTTCTAAATTGTAATTATAATTTATTTTGGACCAGTGGAAAGTCGAACCGTCCGTGTAATAATTCGACATTCTTATTCAATATGAGTACATGATCGTTTAACTAAGTGAACTAAGTAACTAAGTAAGATTTATCGTTACACTAAGTAAACAGGTTGTAATACGCACATGACTTAAAAAAATCAGGTGACGGTGTGTTG
>DWRA01001360.1:0-17401 GCA_018250295.1 Spathilepia clonius
GTGTAGAAAGCGTTTTTTTAAAACAATTTTATATGATGGAGTAGCATACAAGCATGCAGTCTACCTAATGGTAAGTGGCATCTGCCGCCCATGGACATTTGTGATCCACCCAAGATAAGACCAGAACCCAACCGAAGTCGACCACAGATGTGTTGCTACCACACCCGTTTGCAATGATAAATTTTTCAATACAATTCAATTTTACCAGAAACACTACTGATTTAGTGATTCAACGACCACGATGCCATATATTAGTCAAAATATATGCATACACGTTAAAAAGACATAAAAGCAATATACGACCTTAATAGGAATCGAAATTCGTTAAACCAGTTTCCCAACGAAGTTCTCCTAAAGTGGAAGGTCATTGAATGAGTCATATACATCTTATCATATACTTTATTTGCATCACTCTTACGCGAAAGATTTAGGTCTCTATTTTCACTATTACAATTTAAACGCGTTGCTTTGTATTTTTTTATAAAATGGGAATAGCAAATGAGCACGCAGTCAACCACATGGTAAGTGGCTATTGTCGATAGTCAATTCCAGATAAGATTAGGGTCCTGCCTGAAGTGAACCACAGATGCGTTGCTACCCCTGAGGACTAAGTTGGAACGCCTTGGATAAGTATGTCTCCTTCACCACACTCTTCAAACCAGAATATAGCAGAGCTTAGAACTGTTGTTATTAGGAGCAGGTGTAGAGGTGGTGCTACCGGAGTCGAGCTTCAAGACGCTCTATTCGTGCTCATCATCCTAGAATGCAAAACAAAAGAGCACGGATTCGATTCCTAATGAGACGAACAACTGTATCTTTCTTCTTGTGTATATAATATCATTGTATGAATCATATATTTCATAACCTATAATTAATTTTACTTCAATATTAATAAAACTTAAACTTATATACGTGTGCACATAATTTTTAATCGACAGTGTGTGGAAACGTGTGCTATATTTTACCTCCATATTTTATTACGTTTGGTCTTAATTACCGCGCTTTCAACTATTATCTTTAAAATCCGTACAGCACAACACAGCCTAACTGTAAAGCACTTACGCTTGCGTTCATCATTGTTCACAAATGAATCGGGCAAGAATATTACAATTTTGTTTTCACTCTAGTATATCCTATGATACGGAAGATCGCAAAGAAATTACATAGACTTGTCAGGAAGATTTAAGTCATAGTGCCGTATCAAATTGTAGTCCTATGAGGTTCTTATCAAGTTGATATAGAGAATAATACCACCCCCGCAGTGAAACAAGAAAGTAAGCCAATAAATATAATAAACAAGAAAGTAAGCAAATAAAAAAGTTTGTGTGTAGTTAAATATGCACTTAAGAAGTGATACTTCTTTAGATATGTAATAAAAAGAGAACATGCAACAGTGAGTTCTCGCACAAGAATGCATCTATTACAAAAAAATATTACACAATAATTGGTACGTTTCAAATCGTAATGTATCGCGTCATATCATTGTTTTTATCGTATCATACCACGAAAATAAAATACTTAACCATTATTCCTCAAAATTTGCGATATTTTCTAGTCAACATTACAATGTCGGTTTTAAATGGTACTGTCGCAAAAATTCACTCATCATTTTTCCCAAACGCGCCAATGATGTTTACCTTGGTACAAAAAAACTGTAAAACTCTCGTATAAAGTTACATCCTCACATAATACTAAAGAACTCAACCGTGACATTTTCCATGATAGAGATATGGTAAATTAGCGAGTGGAAAGTGGAACAACGTGGTTTTGTCATATAATTCCGATGCCGCGAAGATAACTTAAAGATCTTGACCCGGATGTAACCATTGCCATGACTGGAAGACAGCTCATTGTGGCAACTGAAGTAATAAGGGAATTCTCACGTTTCAAGTCTTTTAGCAAGTCTAGTTTTATCATGAAGAAATTTGAGAAAACTTACATATAATCCACCGAAAAGGCGGTAGTACCATTATAGTTTCCGAGAAGATACCATCGGCATATCTATCTCTAGCTTCAAGAAGTTCTGCGTTACTGTGGAAAAGCGCGAGTGCTGGTTGTCTAACATATGAGCCGATTATCTTAGTCCTCAGGAATGGCAACGCATCTATGTAATCGGCTTCAGGTTCTGTTCTATGGAGTAGATCACAGTATCCAAAGGTAGCGGTTGTTATTTAACTATAAGTGGACTGCAAGCTCGTTTGTAACTCCATTCATATAAAAAGACCAGTCGTTAAGAGGTCTCTGTCACCCATGGGTATTTGCAACCAATACGAATAATAGTGTGTCTGGGTTTTACATTACATAAAACTCGCTTTCCAAAACATTCCTGTCAGATTGCTGGCCCACTACTATCAAAATAATGTTTGAGTCTACCCAGAGGTCAGTAACCTTACCATGAGTTTTTTACCTTTAGCGACTTGATCGTCGTTAACGAATTCGCCCACACTTCTAGCAAAATCTTTAGTTCTGATACGTCCCGCAAAGGGGCGCTGCTAGGAGAATGTACGGGCCAACTCGTTAACAAAGATCTAATCTCTAAACGTAAAAAACTCATACTAAGGGTACGGATAAGTGACAACTACTGAACTACCGCCCAAGAACATCATTGGCCTCAGATATGTCACCCCCTGAGAGCTAAGCTGGAACTCCTATTCTGTCTCTTACCACGTCCTTTAAACCAGAACACTGCAGCGCCTATCACTGTTGTTCTTAGGTAGACATACGTTTAGCGGTGGCGCCTCTACAGTCGAATCGAGGGCTCTACAAAATGTATGTAATTTATAGATCTTAGTTAAAAGTTTTTTTTTTTATATGATGGAGTAACAAACAAGCATGCAGTCCACCTGATGATAAATGGCAACTGCCGCCCATGGACATTTGTGATCCAACCCAGATAAGACAAGAATCCCAACTGAAGTCGACCACAGATGCGTTGCTACCCCTGAGGACTAAGTTGGGATGCCTCGTTAAGTTTATCTCCCTTACAACACCCTCCAAACCAGAAGACACCAGCGCTTAACACTACTGTGATTAGGTAGAAATATATGTGACGGTGGTGCCGCCGGAGTCGAGCCACAAAGAGTTTTACCACCATTAAATTAATTAAATATTAACCAATGAGAGCATATTTGCTAATGAACTAAAATGTGTATGAAAATTTATCTCCAGCATTTGCCCACACAATGAGCGGTTGCTGCGCATTTTGCTTTACATGGGATATTAAGTACTACAATAATACTAGCTAATGGAGCTACGATGATTCTACCACGAGCCTCACCTGTATGATATTGAGTATGGATATGTAGCAATGTTGGTTATTGCGGTCGGGGCTGAGCGACACCATCATGTTCTTGGGTTGCAGCAATCTCTGCATCACGTCCAGAACCGTTGTTTTGCGGATCTTTGGGGCCTATTCAAATATTTCAAAAATTATAACATTACAAACATAAAAATTACATCTATTTTAGTTAAGTACTCTTTGTATACAGTATTTGAAGTAATAAAAAAATTACGAAAATATACCAACAACCTTATGAGAAGAATGAATTTTTTTCTTGTTTATCAAACTTTTAATTAGACCACAGTCAGCGGTATTATTAAGAGCGCTAAACTATACTATCCACCATTATAAAAATTCAGCTTCCATATATTTCTTTGAATCAAAAAAGTCAATAGTTTGACTTAAACTTTGTGTTTTCAAACCCATTGAACTACAACCAAACATGGCCAGGTTAAAGTAGTACATAACTATTATGATTATTTTTAAATCTACCCCGTTTTTTAAAATAGAAGATAAGTGTCCTTACAGTGTTCAGCTCGTGGTCGGCGGTGAGCGGTGTGTAGCCCGTCATGAGGAAGTGCAGGCGCGGCGTGGGAATGAGCGGCGCCACCAGGCTGATCAGGTCGTTGTTCATGTAAGATGGGTACCTGACGCACCAAAACATTTGTTTCTGATACTAAAGTAGCAAGTTTAGTACGTAATACATATTATTATACCATACATGTTCGTTACAATAAACAATCACAAACCTTTTTGTAACATAATTTTGTTTTTAATATTCGTTGTTTTAAATAAAATTATATTGCTGCTAGCATTGTTAAAATATATTGAAAATAATGACCAATAATTAAAATTATAAATTACATTGAAAATAATAGAATCAAATTTCCATTTGACTCTATCAGTCTATCATTCTTGACTTAGATGAATTTTTCTGTCAAGTCCTGTTCACTAGAGAAGAGGGAATGTTTGAACAATATTCTGTTTAGAAAGTCCTTTCGACGTAGATAATTTGTCCGCTGTCTTGGGGCGTCTACCATATTGGATTTAGAATGACGTCACGAAGGTAATCTTACATTGTCATCCAAACAAAATGTTTATAGAAAAAATCAGAACAATTGGTCAGGCTAATTGGTTTAAAATTAGTAGCAAGAATTGATCCTTATATACATACTAACAAAACAAGGTCTTCTAAAAAAAGCCTGGCCGTACTTTTTCCATGTTTGTTATTGGTTGCATAAATACTCAACTAGAAACGGTTCACTGATGCGTCCATTTCATTAACCATTTCTTCACGGGCGTGAAGTAGTATGTAATGGGAAATGCGCACCTGAGCGTGGCAGTGCTGGCGCTCATGATGGTGGAGACGAGCGTGTTGATCTGTGCGAAGGACGGGTTCTCGATGTGTAGGCGGTCGCTTGCGATGCGATTGAGCGCAGTGTTGTCCAGCACCATCACGCAGTCCGCGCTCTCTGTGAGCCGCTTTAGCGTCAGCAGCGAGTTGTACGGCTGCACGACCACGTCACTGCAACATTCATAAGAATAATAATAATGCTTTCTATACACACATACTATACTACATTCTATACAAACACAGCCCCACGCTAGGAGTATTTCTGTGTCGTAAGTGCTATGGATACACCCAAATAGAATATCTAATTTTAATATTAAGACATTTGACTAGCTGGGGATTGACAAAATCTATTTTACAAAATGCTAATCAAATACACACCAAAAAGAGCATAAGGCAAATTGATAACAAATTCATATTATACCTTATTTCATCTAGATTAGGAAACACGCTGTAAGTCTGCACCAGCTTCTTTGGGAATCTATCAGAAAGATGCTCCAAGATGTATGAGCCCATACCAGACCCTGTGCCACCAGCAATAGAATGACATAAAACAAATCCCTGCAAAGATTATAATAATTGTAATTATTTCCTGAAATATTGTGTATCAATATACCATGCCCCAAATCGGGAACTATGAAGCATAGATTTAAAAACTATAAGGAGTTACAGGCCGATATTGATAAAAAACGAAACTGCTTATTTAGATTATTTTTAATCTTTTCTCTTTAAGCTGCAACCAGAAAACAACCTTCACTCGGACACTACTACACCTTATAGTCTCTGTCTCCTTATAGTGTCTGTCTATCTATTTGTCTCTGAATGTCCAAAAATTCCAAAATGTCCAAAAAAATTGAAAAATACAACCTGTATGGACTTGTACTTTATAATGTGCTCTTAGATTATATAATTTTCCATTCACTACTCAAATATATGATACATTCCAATAACATTTACATATATCTTGTTACACTGTGGTTATGGATATTATTCATATTTATTTATATTTTAAATAGTGTTGCTACCTAAAAAAAAAATCCTATAAAAAATGTTAACTGAAAACGGTGAAATAAAAGTTAGATAGATTGTGATTGGTTGCTTGCTGTCAGTGGATTATAGTTCTCAATTTACAGTTGAGTGGACTGGTTACTGTTGACTTCAGAGATATATGTAGCTTATGGCATAATACAGTTTTCCCCACGTATCTACATGACATGGGAATTGGACACCTTGGCATCTCCTCTACTCTCCTCACAAAATTTACTAGCAAAGAGTTAGTAAATTTTCTATTGAGATTGCATTCTATAAGTGGCATTCATTCAAACATTTACAATATCATCTCATTGTATAAGTCATTAGACACTTAATACATGATTCAGTCATTAGACCCTCATAAACTAAGAAGTATAAATTGTACTATTTGAAGTGTGTGAATAATACCTCTAAATTGTCACTGCCATCAGCTTCTCTGTTGATGATATCAAACACTTCCTCGCTGAGTTTCTCCCCCTGGGCATAACCCGATGCCCAGTTATTGCCCGCACCACCTCCATGCTTCGAAAGGTAGACATTTTCAGGATTATATAACTGAAAGAAAAAGTGGATTTCATTTTATAAAATAAATATCTGAACTCATAAAAATGCATTTAATTTTCAGATTAAATAAAGTGCAACCATATTACATAGGCTTCCAGCACATTAATTAATGTATAAAATTAGCACTCTGAAATCTTTATTTGTGTGCATACATCATAATAAAATACAGAAGTTAAATGCAAAACCTGTTCTTATATGCTGTTCATGAATAACATATAATACAAAAAAATACTTCAACATACTCAGACTAAGTTTCTTTTAAGTACAAATAGAAAATACTTTTAAAGGTTACCTACAAAAAATAAGATTATTGAATACCTCCAATACTTATTATGACTTACTTTTGCATAAGGGGAATTTAAAATCGTATGAATAACTCGAGGTTCCAAATCTAGAAGTACAGCTCGGGGTATGTAATGATCATCGTCAGCTTGGTAGAAGAAAACATCCTTACGATCAGAGCCCGCTGACGCGAACTCCTCAAGAATACCTTCGGGCGATATACCATGCTCTATGCACAACTGTTTCCAAAACTCAAAACCAACTGTAAAAGACCAAAGTTTACAAAATCAGACGACAGACATTTAAAATATAACCGAATTCAACATAAAACTGAAAGTCAATGTTACTTTGATTGCCACACTGGCCGAGCTGAAGCGTAATCATTTCACTCGGCATCTTGTTGAGCAGTAAATTTAGGTGCTACTACGGAAAAGCGATGGAAATTTAATAATAATTTATCATACAAACAAAACAATTCAATTAGCCGCCGACTATAATTCAACAATTCATTTCGTAGGATGTCAACTGTCAACAGATGAGCTAGATTTTTGACGTTATATCATTCATTCTTTGTCTTTGACGAGTAACAAAACATAGTACAGAAACAAGTACAATGGATTCTATTTTCTACCACTTTTAGTTAGTATATATTAATGATTTTATACGTTAATATAAATTATTATGATACTAAAATTTATATTTTACTATCGGAAATTATATCAGTAATCCGGAATGCACTTTCATCTCTGAGAATGTTTATCTTAGCGTAATTATTAATTTGAGACTTCCATCTTTGCTATATGTTTGACAAACAATTAACAAATCCATAATATAAAAATATAGAGCCTATTTTGTGTGACTAAGGGACTTCGATCATATACAATAAATACAACGGTTTAATTTGAAGGAGTTACATATACCACCGCGACGAGACTATATCGACAGGTCATCCGTACCGGGGAACCGTAGTGGCGGTCAGACGTGATGTGGTACAGAGTTATCTCTCTTGCCAATTACAGAGGACTGCTGGGAAACGACTAGCGGATCCACACGATTCGTCACCCATATGCTCCATCTCTAGTCCCGCAAGACTTCGTTTTTAATTTGGATTTTGATAACCCTATCTCTGTGACTAGAAAGTTTAATGACAAGTAAAGAGCATGGGAAACGAACACCTTTAACTGGCCTATGCTAGGACTATGCGGAGAAGGGGATACGAGGTGGTAGCAATGACGCCCTTATCCACGTTCCCTCAAACAAGTATCGCCATCCCGATATCTTCGACATTATACTCACTAACGATGTCCCTGGCCGAACCATGTTAAGGTATTGTCTGGGCAAACATATCTGTGCAAGCAACACTTATTATGGTTGATCTTGATTATGGAGTTGAGTGTTTAAGTTTACACTCAGGTCTACGTACATCTATGCAAATTTTAAACTCGATGCAATCGTGTTAAATTCAGCGGACTTCTTACCACGCAAAGAAGGTCTAGCCCATGTGATTTTTTAATGACTTGGCAGCAAAAACGACGTTCTGGTGCGCGATCTCCATATTTAAAGTAACTGCATGGGTTTGTAATACTGTACGCACGGCATATGTATACGACTGTGCCTAACAGCATACTCAAACCCATCTCATGAGGAGGGCTCCCCATCACGCTTGTTCACCTGATGGCAGACTGCTTCCACATGAGCTTTTATGATAGGTGCCTAATAAATAAACCCACTGCTACCCTCAAACGGCGGAGTTGGCTATCTAGTGATATTGTGTAGTTGAGTGTATTCAACTCGTTAAAAACAGTCTGGGCAAAGAAGTCACAATCCTTCACAACCAACGTCACTTGGCAATTCTATGCTACGCTCCCCTGATCTAGTAAAGTAGATTATAAAATTCTTTCATTCATTCAATATTGATGTGTATGACAGTAACTGTCAAAAACTTTTAATTGTCAATAAGTTTTGGGAACTCAAAAATATTAATACTACTATAATAGTGCTTTTTTTATTTCTGCTGAATGATATACATGAAATTTGTAATTGATAGCAATTTTTATACATAGTGTATTTGTTTTTATATGGTTTGTTGGTCATTTACACCACGGTTTATTTAAGGTAAATTTATTATATTGGACTTGATGGCCTTCACTTAGTTTAAACATTTCTCAACGCAGCCTACGGCCTGGGAAGCTTATAGAATAATGTCATCTTGGGCGTTAATTTCGTAATAGCGAGTCTTTCATTCATACAATACCAGGGCTACATAGCTAATTACATTTTACATAACTTTAAGTTCACTTTCGATATGACATAAGAAGATTGCTTGTATTCGCGCTTTGAATTGAATATTCTGTGTACAACAAAAGTTGTAATTATTTGTTTTAGTTTATTTAAAGGCAGAAGCGAAGCGATTAGAAATGCCGCGCAAGTTACTGAAGTTCCTCATAGTGTTCGACAACACGTCGCTACTGTACTTCCCTGGGCAGTTTTTGTCCGGAAAAGTGCTCATGGAGCTACAAGACGACACTCCTGTTCTGGGTGATTAATCGTGATAACGTATTTATATATTTTTTACTCTTAGAAATTGTAAAATTATTAGTGTTTTTAATTTATGCCTTTAAGAAGGTACTATAGTATTATACGAACAATGTCTCTTTCAGTTAAATGAAAATTACACGAAATGAGATTGTAAATTATTTAATTTGTGTTCATTATCATTTTAAGCATGCATATCATGTTTATTAAAACAAATAATCATGTTTTTCAATTGTCAGGTTTGCATTTCCATGTGATTGGAGAAGGTGTGGTACGAGTAGGATCTGGCAGACATGAGAGGTTATATGATAAAGAGAATTACATAGATTTTAGGATGAGGTTGCTTGGTGAACCAGGTGAGTAATAAAAATGTATATAAAATTACTGAACAACTCCTCAAACATAATGAAAGGTATATTACATAAAATAAACATATATTGCAAATGTAATGAGCCATAACTAACAGTGGGAAGTGAATTTTACATAATAGAAGTTCAGTTCTAGTTGCGGCTAATATTCAGGAAGGAAGTTACGTATATAATACTTAAGTATTAAAATGCATTACTATTTTTGAACAAAGAAAGAAAAATATTGCAAAGAACATGTATTAGCAACCTTTTAAATATAGAACACACTTTCTACATTCACAGCCCCACACTAGCATTCCCTTTGTTATGACTGCCATGAACACAAAAGCAAGTACAGGAGTGCTCCAAATTTTTTGAAAAATTTAAAAAATACTTGTTTGTAAACTTACAAATAAGCTAATACTACAATATCATGTTTTTATCTAGGTCATGGTGCATCAATACTATCACCAGGGATTCACAGCTTTCCATTTAAATTGGGTCTCCCTATGGGTCTGCCGTCCACATTTCTGGGCACACATGGTTGGGTCCAGTACTACTGCAAGGCTGCACTGCGAGAACCCAATGGTTTGACACACAAGAATCAGCAGGTGTTCATTGTAATGAACCCCATCGATTTAAACTTGGAGCCCCCTGTTTTAGCTGTAAGTAATATAGGCTATAAATATCATTTTGTTTTTATATTGTTCCAAGTTGTTTACAATATGATAACTACAAAGAGAAATAGGAAATGTATCAAAAACGGTCGTTCATTATTTGTCACATGATACAGTCTTGGTCTTATTGGAAATATTAATATTTTAAACATATCTGCATATTACTACAAGTTCTACAAAAGTAAGTACCATTAATAAAAGTAAAGCTACATTAAACAGTGAACATGTTAATTGTAGAGACATCATTGTTATACCTTATTAGTATAACATAATTTAAAACCATTTTTGTGTTAATTTCGACAAAATGCATGGCATTGAATTTGTTTCGTTTGTTTAGGTGGAAACAACTATAATAGTTGCCAGGTCTAAAAGTATAAAACTTGATTTGCATGTAAAGACTATATTTTTGAAGCTGCTTTTATACGAAAAAAAATGATATTGGTTTGAGAAAAAATAAATCACAACAATTTGATCATTCAAGACTGGAAATAATGGAAGTTTGTACTTAATCTCGCTTCGATATTTGCTTATGATTGTAAAAAGCCAAACAGCTACATCCCATCTTCGATAGCTCGTCAAGTCACTTCATAAGTAGATGGCGAAAGTGATTAATGAGGCAATCCGCGTCGTATGCGGGTGCGACGGCGCGTCTGCGACATGCCGCGCATAGCTATTATTTACTTTGTTCTCTAAGGACATTAGCATACAACAGTAGCAATACTACACTACTCTACCGCCCACGGCTCGGCTAATCTGATTTGAATTAAAATAATATCGCTAGCATGTCATTATTTCATAACTAAATCATTAAATTAAGTAGATAGCACATAGCAGTATGGAAAATACTATTGGCGATTGTAAATTTCTAGTACGTACTTTAATATTCAATATTTTCGTTTTTTAGTTTAAACTCAATGTGCATTCAATGCGTGGACACGATCGTATACATTTTAGTTTGTCGACAAATAGCCTTACGCTTGTAGCATAATTAATTATGATTTATTTGCGATAGTCAAATCGTTATCGAGGTTACAACCCACATATTGGCCGGTTACTGCATTTATAACATTATACAAGAAATACATATAATTTTAATACTTCGTGTGCTAATTGGATTCGTTGCAACTTTTATTTTTCATTTATCTGTTTAATTATAAATAATCGTTATAGGGTGGATGTACCCCCAATAAAGAAACTTAATAGTAAAGCGCGTAGCACGAACTTATCCTATCGTATTTTATTTCTATGTATTGTTTTATTTTACAAAAATATGACACATATGTTACAATATTATCTATAATTCTCAACCCGTTATATAACCCCCAACGTGAAGTAAATTTTAATTGTATATGTTATAGGTAAAACAGTTTAGATAGAACGCGTTTTCCCTAGTTAAAAATAGTTCTGAAAAAAAAATGCCTTTGTTTTAAAATAGAAATAACTAGTAAAAACTAGAATTTACCATTGATATATTAGATTTTTCGATAAAACTAGTTGTCACTCCGAGCCTTAGTTAAAACTAATATGTACTAGAAAAACTAATTTGGGATTGAAAACAAGTATAGTTTTAACAATGTTTATTAAAAAGATCTAGGATACAGAGTCATTGTCCCTGTAGTTCCGGGACAAGAATAGAGCTACGGTATCCTCTGCTTATCGTAAGAGACGACGGGGGAAAAGGGGGTGTTCGGGGTTACGGGCGGCAAGAGCGGGATCTCGAACCGCCCAACCAGCAACCGCGGGAAGGACGACGGTATGTGTGGTCACATACCCTGCCTTTGAGATTATAATTGGAATGTTTGGAAAAATATGTTTCCCTTACTACCTTCACCCAGAACTGCTATGTATAGGTGTGGTGGTGGTGTTGCCGTATTTGAATCGCTGAAGGTTCTATAACCTTCAAATCAATTTCGGTGTGTTATGCCAGGGTAGACCCTCAAAGACAATGGTTGAACAGCACTAGCCACCATCGATTGTTTGAAGTTGAGACACATTATTAGACGTTATTAAGGGATTAAATATTAAACATAAAATTTAGCATCTTTTATAAGATTAGTTGTCGAATCAGGTGAAGTCTCGCGGTTAATGAGAATAAGGTACGATGAACTTTGAGAACATTTTTAACAGACTCGCTTTGGAAAAACGTGTGTTGTCTAGTAAGAGCTACTTTTCACTGATATTCCATTTTGAGCATTCGTTTATTTTAGTTCTAACAAAGGCATTTTGTAAAAACTAGTTCTAACTAGGGAAAACGCGTTCTAACTAAGACCTGTTTTAACTGTAACATTGTATATATACGTTTTGATCATTTGGGAAAATTGAATCTTTTCATGTTATCTAGTTTAAAGTGTAGCAACACTTAGCACGTATATCTCGCGCTAAGTTTAGTGACCTTAAAAATGTTTTCATAAATATACGATCGTGGATGTTACTGGGCAGGAGCAGTTCGAGCTGAGCGTGGAGCACAAGCTGGGAGTGGGATGCGTGGGGGGCGGCGCGGTGGCATGCAGCGTGGCGCTCGACCGCGGTGCTTACGTGCCCGGCCAGAGCATCGCGCTCTCCGCGCACCTCGCCAACCACTCGCGCACCGCCATCCGCTCCACGCGCGCCGCGCTCACAGAGGTGCTCACCCTCGCATTACTATTAATATACAAACTGTCTCGACCGGAAAAGAAATAAGCCTAATGTATTACATGCTGAAATCTTCCTTATAAAATATGTTTTCAAACTATGAAAACCCGAATGAAATCGGATCAGAAGTTTTGTGAAATTGGTTAATTAAATTTAGTCGCCTATAGTTACTTCGGGCTTGCGAGGTGTAGGGGGGGGAGATATTTAAATGATGTATTCCAAATTAGTGACCTCCACTAGGACGCCGATGTTATCCGGGGTCAATCGATAACACTCGTGGTCATTTACGATTTGCTGGACTGCATGCTCGTTTGCCACGCGAATATTATAAAAGTGTCGTTCGAGTATGCGATGCTCGCGGTGTGCCGCAGACGATCCAGTACATGGCGCACGGCAAGGTGGCGGCGCGCGAGGTGCGCGAGCTGGCGCGGCGCGCGCACGGCAAGACGCGCGCGGGCGGCGAGGACCGCTGGCGCGACGAGCTGCTGTACGTGCCGCCGCTGCCGCCCACCAACCTGCGCGGCTGCCACCTCATCTCCGTGCGGTACGACGTCGTCGTGAGTACACTCGTTGATTAATCTACTGCTAACGCGCTCCGTGAGAACGCTGGTGGGCCTGGGCAGACGTTGGCTTGCAAAAAAAAGGATGCACCCACAAAATTTCAGTGAAATCTGTTGCGCGATTACAACGATGAGCGTGTACGAACAACGAATTCAGTGACTCGTGATTTAGATGACTGTATTAAATTTGTAAACACTGTTATTACAATTTATTACCTTTAAAAAATAAAGTTCCTTTATACATGTAACGTTTCTACAACTAACGTTTTCTAAAAGTATGTGCAGCGCATATGCCGCTACAAAAACGCTAGTATGTCGGAACCCTAACAGTCACGGATGACAACAGATACATCTAGTTGAAATGGCTTGCTTAATGATACAGTGGTAACAGCATTCATCTGGCATTGAAACAATTTTTTGTGCAATTTCAGTTTATAATCGAGCCGAAGAGCCTGGAGAAGGAGGTGAAGCTGCAGCTGCCGATCCTTCTGGGCACGTATCCGTTCCGCGAGGAGGGCGAGGAGGCGCACCCTCCCACGCACTACCCCAGCACGCTGCCCATCTTCCGGCCGTGGCTGCACGAGAAGCCCACGCACTGACCACCCACTTAGCCTACATTCGCCCTACATCACTGCGCTTACGTAACCAGTATGCACGCTGCAGTAGTAGCCAATTCCCGTCATAAAGGTTAAGCCCCAATCTTGGTTTTCAAGGAGTTTGTGGTATTTTTTGTGCAATCAAGTAACAGTCAGAAATCGGCTCAAACACACGATCCTGTACTCTCACATTGCATTTAGATGTA
Source organism: Spathilepia clonius (assembly GCA_018250295.1). Classification (NCBI taxonomy): domain Eukaryota; kingdom Metazoa; phylum Arthropoda; class Insecta; order Lepidoptera; family Hesperiidae; genus Spathilepia; species Spathilepia clonius. Next base: position 14,062 of record DWRA01001360.1, read on the forward strand.
TTCGGGCGTTTGCATCTCACTCGTTTCGTGTAAACTTGGCCTTCAATATACCAACGAGCCACACCTGCCAAGTCAAATTGAAACCACCATTTGGTCAAATCGATGCGCGTCGTCACGCAGTATTTAAAAAATAAGCAATAATTATGCGTCACAGTAACTGATGTATTTAATGTTACATTTTATTATTATTTGAGATAACAGATATAAATCATATATCACCTTTGGAACCGAAACTTTGTCGCAATACAAAAAGAGGTTCATACTCTGTTACTTTAATTTAAAATAAGATATTATGTGGTTTTTTACATGATTCGCCATTTAGATAATGACACCATAGACATGATTTTAATTAAGCGTTAGGCTAAACGCCGACTATTAATATTCAATCTATACGCTTCCTCCATAGTAGCGAATCGTCGCTACCACATTGGCGGGATAGTGCGCAGGTTCTCGCTCTAGTAGTGTTGATAATTGTCGAACACGAAAAACGAAACTGGCGAACAAATGCAGGATGTATCTAGATTTAAATGTGTGAGAAAACTGGATGGTTCTAAAAATTGAAGTGCTATTTTACCGTAATTGAACAAGTATTCACGTCATGTGTTCGCCTGTTTTATTTAATATAACTAAATCTTTTAATATTTTACGGCTTACTATTCATAAAAGAGTACATAATAGTTTTGATTGTACTCTGCAATACGATTACGAAAACAAACATATCAAAGATCTGATATTATGATTGATTTTATTTTTTGTAACTTTACTAATGTAAATATGCAAGTGCCATTAAATGTTGTTAAACTACTATATGTAAAACTAAATCTAAATTTAATTTCTAGGCGAAGAAGATAACAAAGCATTTCAACGATTTTTAATAGCTTTTATGTAGCGAAATAGTGGCAATGTATATAACTAACCTGTGATATATTATTCCGTCCATTTTTGGTCATCACTCTCTCATCAGCTCGGGGTAGACATCACCGTGCCGGAAAAAACATTAAATTTGGGCCTTAAAGTACTATAAAAGTTCTTATGAATGTATACTTTGATTCCTTAATGAGAATTTTATGCAAAGATAATTGTTCATATTTACAAAGAAAATATAAAATGTTTTTTTCATTAAATGCAGTCTGTATGTCAATTATAAGGCTCGGTTAAATCCTTAAGCATTGAGTGAGTGATATTTTTACTGTAGTCACACTACAATGTATTAATACTTTTTAATGATGTATTTTTATTGGAATTAGGATAAATAAAAAATTATTATTAAAATACAACTTGTGTTTTAGTGCTTTATTGTGTTCACAAGTTACTATGAAACTCATGAAGCAAAATGCTTTACGTTTTACAATAAAGATCAGTCCCCGCTAACCGTTTCGGCAAGATCTGCGCTATACAATCTCTACTCTCTTAACGAAAATGAGTACATGATGGAACACTGAAAAAGTAACAATTTGCATAACTTAGCTCTTTATATAACGACCAGTTACCTCCCGAGGTTACTCCCGTATTTAAAAGAAATCGTATCATACGCATAAACCGAAATTATATATTTCAAAATTACCGCGCTTATTCTTAATGCTATGTACATTTTCTAATGCTTTTTTCTTTAGTAAAAAGTTATTTTAACATTACAAAATCTTTTAAAACTGTATTCTTGTTTGTCTTTTTCTCTGTCTGTATGTTTGTCTTGTTTAATATCCGAAATATCTGGTCCGATCTTACAGAACTTCTAGCAGATAGATAATGTTATAAGTAATAACTTAGATTACTTACTTTGGAACATTTATCCGTTGCCCACAAAAAATAATATCCATGAAACATACCGCGCTCGTTCGATTGTGTAAAAAACTTTGAAGGTATAAATTGCTACATGTATGTTATCTCATAATTATTTAAAGGGGGGGGGGGGGAGCCGCGGCCACATCTCGTTTACACTAAAACACGTTACATTACGTTAATGGTTCATGGTTAGGGTTCATGATTTTTATAATAAAACACAAACATGCAACACTAATGGAGCGAAAATAATTATTTATTGAAATTATGTGTTTATTTCATCTGCTATAGTTATTTGATTTAAATACTTTCAATAAATATCTATAACTCTCGTAACCAGGTTTTACATTTCAAGATAAGGAATGGAGATCTTTACTTACGATGTTACAATGAAAAAAGTTATTTACAATTGGATGAATGGTACAACTGTTACCATCTTAAATTTACCGGGATACTTGATTTCACGCATAGTCCTCGACGTACCGGACATTCAGTACATTGGACAACGTTTACAAATTTATCCACAATTATCACGATACGTCTAGACATAGGGTTGCCAACCATAATATTAAATTGCAATATTTAGTTATAGTATTGTACTATATTTGGGGTTTGACGTATGTAAAAAAAATACTACGTTAAATTCATTACATAGTATTTAAAGTTATACTTCTTTTGATAGATTTGCTGAAGTAGGCTAGTAAATGTTGCGAAATTTGCAGGAAAGAAAAAGTTTAAATTTAAATTGCAATTATTATTTTAGGTATGATGTGATATGTCACGTCACTCTGTGTCACACTATGACACGACACACGACATGACATCACACGTACCAATCATTATTTATATTTTTTGGAATAGTTTATTTTTTATTTATCCTTGATTAAATACGCCAAAGAAGCATAACTTCTTACGTGCGTAGCATAAGTACACGCTAGATTCTTGGATAATTCGTTCTGCTTCGAATGTCGTAACGGATATAATATCGATTACAGGCAGAGATATACGGAACTGACAATTTTGACGGTGTACTAGGAAAACACAGTGTTCGCAATGGACGTCAGCCAGGCGCAGCGCCTAGGCCATCTTGTTGGCGAGCGCGAGGTGCAGCGCGGCGAGCTGCGCCGTCCACTTGTCGAGCGCGGCGTAGCGCGCCGCCCCGCGCGCGCCGCGCCCCAGCTCCAGCACCGCGTTCACCTGGTCGATGCGCCCGCTGATCGTGCTGCAAATTTATACTTCACTATTATCTATCTTCTATATATATATATGCAAATCTAATGCTGATCATTAATCGCGCTAAAACTCGAGAACAGATGAACCGATTTGGTTAATTTTAGTACTGAATTATTTGTAGAAGTCCAGGGAAGGTTCGAAAAATGAGTGAGTATGAAAAAAATGCTAGGAATACAGTAAAGGCAATAATTTTTTTTTCCATACGATCAGTTTGTATGTCTGCCGAGTAGATGGCGTTAAAAATTTAGTTATTTAACTTTGACACATTATTTAATTCTAAGGCGATACTACGTTCGCCGGGAAAACTAGTTTGTTATAAAATTGCAGT
>DWRA01001361.1:0-17400 GCA_018250295.1 Spathilepia clonius
ATACTTAGTTTCTAGTGGTGTCCACTCGATCCGAAGTGAGGTACGCGAGAGGCGATGGGTCTTAAGTGACCCATTATATTGGCTGTATGTTACGAAATCGCTATAGGGATGTAACACATGTTCGAGTATGTTTGTAAATAAAGTTTGTTAACAATATTAATCTCATGTATATTGTTATTGGTTCCTGATTAGCAAAGACCGCCCACTGCAAATAGTTATCTCTTGTTATTAATGCATTAATATTAATGTGATCGAGACACGTAGTCGATACTTATCTTTCTCCTAAGATGTATGCAAGCATCTTGACGACTTCTTAAGTCCTAGTACATTTATGCTCTTTAAATTATCGTCAATTATTGTTCATTTGCAAGATTGTCATATAATGGCTTCCTAACATACTTTGTAATTCAAATCTCTATTTAACATTATCAGTGCCGTTGTCCGAAGATGACTATTAATGGGCTACGATTGTTAACTTGACAGTTAACGATACTCTAATAAACCATTTAAGTTAGCAATTTAGCGCTTATGTGACATATTTTATAGAAATGTGACTTTACTCTTCAACCCTGTGCAGAGAAGCGTCTAGCCTAAATCATAGTATTGATACGTTCATATTAAAAAAATAAAAAAATGACTTTCCACTTATCTACGCCGATGAAGCAAAGGCATACACAGGGGTACAGGGTGCCTAAACAACATGAGTTAATTATTTGATTCTTAAAGATACAATACATAGTTTTTCTAAATATATGATGCTCCCGATAATAGTGCTACTATACGTGTAATCCATAAATTTATATGTGTTCGTTTTTTATTTGGTGTCTGGGATTACGAGCAGATAATTTTTTATAAAAATGTTTCATTAGCATTTATTTTAGTGTAATAGGGAGGGGATGAAGATTTACGTTTACGTTAACGGTTTCGTACTTGTTACCGTTTATGTTTACGGTTACGTTTGTGTTTTGGCTAAAGTGAATATAATCTTATTAAAGTTTGGCACATTTTGGCTTAGGCTTAGGTGTAAATTGAGTTTGACATTAACGTCAAAGTCTAAATGAACATATTAAGTTTAAGTTAATGTTTTCATCTATATTCACTAAGCCAAATCAATTATGTTATATTATACTATGATTAGCATGTCATCATCGCGTGTTTATATAATGATCAGCGGAACATGTGTAAATTGAGCGCCGACTTCAGAAGTTAGTACTAAAACAACGTCTTGTTCAAATTATTTTATACTATTGAGAGACATCGAAGTCGGTTTTATTTTTTTGTTAAAATTAAAATACTTGGGTCAGTGAGTCGGATTCAGTTATGAAAAGTATACTCTACATACACATATCGATATCTCTGATTGTAATTTAGCGACCCAAAAAATTATAATAAATTTTTGACATGACGTATGGCATTTTTCTTGTGTGGCTGTAAAAAAAATATTTCTAAACAATTTCGAACTGTCTAACAGAAAAAAAATTATATCGATTTCGGAGAGGCATAAATTTGATACATTGATTATTTATTAACACTGGGCGTTAGAAGAACAGGGTTTACTGACACAGCGTTCAGAATTAGTAGGATGAAGTAGCAATGGGCTGGCCATGTTGCTCGGGATACCGATTCAAACAGATCTACGGCACAGGCTAAGGTCAAATAAAGAAAAAATGGTAAACCGCTGAATTCAAAAGACATAATTTTAATTTACTAGTACTAAGTTAGTAATATAAAATAATATACTACTTTTCAAACAAGAATATAGTCGTTTTTAATGCTTCTATTATATTGTACATTCCGAAAAAATATTCGAAAAATAAAAATTGATACGGGACGAACAAAGTTTAAATGATTTAAAATGATGACCATAGTGAATACTTCAATAATGGAATTGGTGTACAAAAAAAACCGTAAAAAAGTTTAGTAAACAAAGCCGGACATGTTTGATTTGGCGGCCATTTAGAATGACGCTGATCTGAGAACCCCTAATAGCGCATAGCGCGTGACGCGGTGCACCGCCCCCGATATCATTTGTAGTAATTTACAATTTATCACGAAGCGATAAGGGTGTTATTCGTCGAATATAGACTCAGGGGGGTGAAAACCGCCCGCACGAGGGTTCGCCTCCATCCGTGGGGAATATAAAAAGGGCCCCGGCAGCCCGGGCGTCAGTCCAGCTCTACACTCGATACTCGCCAGTTCGCGAATTTTTGACGCAATTTGCATTGTTTATGTTTTAGCCTCCAAGAACAAAGCGTTTGTTTATGGTTCATCCTCTCCTTATAAAAAGTGTTTTGACTTTGTCTTTTATGTTATAACTCAGGGTTTATCTCATTAAGCACGATAATTGTGGCAAAGCTGTTAAGTTACTTTATTGAAATAGTTTGTAAACTGAAAAACTTTATTGAAGTGAACTTTCCTGGCTGGATTTTCAGGTAAGCGCCATTAATGTATTTTTTTCTTATTTGTGTTTAGTCATATTTATGTTTTTTGTTTTACTTAATAAAATTTTGTTGATTTGTGTCATTTTTAACGTTGAATATATTAGTAAAACGCTTAAAATCAGAAAATTTGTGTTGTCGCTTACATGCCTATTATTTTTATTTATTTTGTTTAGGTTTGTGTTGTTCAGGTGGTTAAAAAGGGGCATGCCCTCTTGCATGCATCTTTAGTATTATGTTTCTATTATTTTCTAGCGGAATTTAAAAATATTTGACTTACATTAAATTTTTATAAAATATTTTACTAATGCAGATTTTGTCTTACCATTATGTAAAACAGAATGGTCAGACCGTATCTTTTCTCTAGACCACATCCTTATCAAAGTGAGCATCCCAAGAAGGTACCACGCAAAGAACAAGACAGTCCCGATCCTTCGAAAAGAACAAAGGTAGGTATTTTTTTTTCAAATTGAATTAACAAATTACTCGTTTGCAGTCCAATTCCATAAATCAAGCTTTTTGTTTAACAGGATAATCGGCCAGTTTCTCCACCGATAGAAATGTTAAAATTAAAATTTCCAAACTACCGGCGGCACTCCTGTCGACCAAGATACCATGGTCACTACTGCCATCGAGATGAGGCTCTGTCTTCCACCCCGAAGAAGTTCATTAATAAAGATGTCCCAGAGTTTGATCCGGCGGTAGCTCGCCTGCCTATTTCTAAACTGGACTTGGAGTGCTGGAATCGTAAGTAGAAATTACTTATATATTATTGGTTTTCAATATTAGTTTGTATGTATCAGGTTTACTTCACACTTTTTTAAAGTGATTTCTAATATATTATTGTTTTGCTTTAGGTTCATGCTTTCCGGATAGCACCACCCCTTGAGCAGAGACGTCGGTAAGTTTCGCGATTCGGAAATCCTACCAATATTTCTCCTATGATCTTTATCCTATGTTTTAGAATCACAGTTAAAATGTACCTTAACTATTTATAAATTGCCTAAACGTTAAAATATTAATTTAGTAATTCAATTTTGTTAGAGAAGATTTAGCTAGTTTGCCAGTTTACAAACATTCTATGCATAGAGCTAACTCATGACCGTCGGGTCCCGGATATTTATAAAAAAGATAACCGAAATAAACAATACGACACCGTAGGGAGCAAAATACGAAATTGCTAAGCATTTGCTGTAAGGCGTGATTTGATACGACAGTTATAAAATTTTAATTTCAATTCCTTCAAAATAAGCGCAATTAAGAGTATTGACAGGTCAAATAGTATACAAGCAGTAATAGCCTAGCAGCATCTCCATCGGGGGTCCAAAATTCAAGCCCCACGCATGCACTCTGCAAAGTGTAACGTTTAGTATAGCTGATAACTTTTGTTCCCAGCCTCCGAGCCCGCCTCCTGGTGACCTCGGTAGTGCGCAAAACTCTCTAAGCAGTCTGGCGACTCAGACACAGAATCTGAAGATAGAGTAAGCCCAAGGACATCATATAACAGTGTTTTTTTTGACATTACTAAACATATTATGTGTTCTGTGCTTATGGACTTCATGGACGTTGCATAATTACGCAGAAAGGGGCTAGTAGTGATGAATTTATATCGTAAAATTGATGTATATTTTTAAGCGAACACCGAAACTGATTTTGAGAGTCCGTCAGGAATTTCGATCACCATTATTATTACATGCATACATACATACATGTATGTACGTATGTATGTACATATGTATGTGTATATTATTATGTACAAAAAGAAGCTAGTCAATTTTCATTCATGTTATGTGTAGTCATCAGTCGTGGATTGTAAAGAATGTAAAGTACCGAATTCAGCCAGGAAACAACAATGATCATTGACCAACAAAACTTCCCTTGTCGTCTTACGTTTATTATTTTTACTAAATAGACATATTTTTTTTCATGAATTTCTTCCGTATTAGTCGCCACCGCGGGTATCGCTACAGTGTCGTTGGCCAAATGTATTATGGTTTGAAAGGGTCAATCAGACGTGATTTAGTTTCAAATAAAATTCTACGACCTATCCCATTCGAACATACAAATTCATAAACGTAAACGCAAAAATGTTTAGGTAATAAAGGGGTACAAAAGTTATTTTGAATGTCATACATAAATTGTTTTTTCTTTCTTTTTTGAGCTTGATGTTCTCTTATTACTTACATGGTCAAGTTCATGGTGGAAAAGATCACTTCATTATATGCGCTGCATAAAAAACACATTTTTTAATTTAAATCATGAAAAAAAATGTATAAAAGTCGCCTTTATAATGAAAAAAACTTAATCCTAATGAAATACAATAAGAATATAGCTTTAAAATATCTGTAAACATATAAAATTAAAAAAAAAAGAAAAAAAAGTAGTGGTGAAAAAAAAAAATAAAAAAAATAGTTGTAAAATTATAATTTTGTTTCTTTTGTTAAGTGACACTGTCAAATTCACTCTATTATAGTGGATTATGTCATTGTTGTATAACGTTTAGAAAGTAAGAATAAAAAAGCCAACAATAAAAAAAATACAAAAAAAAATAAAAAATAAAAAGTAACAAAAAAAATCGCTTTAAGAACTTAGTGTAGGTGTTATAAATAAGTCCTAATGTACATATACTTTTAGTTGAAGTAGGATAAAGGTTATCGCATGCTGGACTACTAGTCCGTCACGTCATAAGTACTAGTTGTCATGGATTCGAGTAGTTTGAACCACGGGAGTTGTCAGAATATACTACTTGTTTCGCCGCGATTTATCGCTCTCCATCTTACATTTGCTGGTTTCACGTCACTCGTGCCTCGTGTCCAGTATTGTTCTAAATACCTTAAATAGCGCATACAGGAAATGCATTATTTGTTGACAGACTCAATCAATAGGGGCAATCATTGTCACATATTAAAGCCTACAGTAGCTTGATTTAATATATGACCGCCTCTAATGGAACCTAATAGTGGTCCAGTGTGCGGCAGCCCTATAGGAGGATAAAATTACCTGGTTGTTATCCACTGTGGGGGGCGGGGCGGGGCCCCCCATGTTTTTTCTATCTTGCTAAATTCCGTCTATTTAGGTCTTTCATCGATCAATAAAAATTTAATTTAGCAAGGTAGAAAAAAAGAGCTTAGGTTAAGTTTTGGGACATCTTTCCTGCAACATATGGAAATAGGTATAAAGCTATATAGTAAATCAGTAGACTAAGGAAGTGGAAATCATTTTATTGCATTATTCAGTGTTGTACATATATAAAAAAAAACGTAATATAAATTCATCACACTACCCTTTTAATGGTTTTAATGATATGTAGATGTAAATTCTAATTTAATATATGGTATGCTCTATTAAGTCAATATGATATAATTATCTCTCTATATTTATGTAATTCATGAATGTATTATATTGTATATGTATTGATTATATTTAATTGTCATGGTCATAAGTTTTATTATATTTTATTGGCGCGTATGTAATATGCGATTGTTTGGATGAAAATCAATAACATGTTAAGTTTATTTTTGATAATGTGACTTGGTAACTGAAAAGTCATTTAAAAAGACCTGAGAGATATCATCAATTAAAGTTTATTAACAAAGATAGCATTCACTCTGTCTGCTATTTTTAATATTTTGAACGCAGTCCATTTATTAGTAATGTTTATTAAATTTTATGTTTTCTTTAATATTCTTCTCAGTTACTACTCAATACTGTATTTTGATTCAATAGTCTGTATTTTCGCTTTTACCATCAATATTATAATAAAGTTCATTTTTACTATTTACATACATTAAATACTTGTCACAATCGTTCTTCTAAAATGTATATTTAAGCACTCACTGGATTAGGGTCTCACAAAGGCTCTCGTATTTATTTTTTTAAATTTAAATCAGTTCATATTTAATCATAAAGCCGGACACTTACTAGAATCGGTAGTCGTGAAAGTTCTAAGTTAAATATCGTCACATTTAGTAAAACGCCTTACATTTAATATGACATATCTGTCAAATGGATTTCGATTAAATCATTATAAGGTATGAACGCCTTATATAATATTCTTTCATTATTTATTTGTAATAGGTGTCATTTGTTATTATTAAATTGATAATCGTCCCCGTTAAAATTTAAAATGCAAACTATTGGATTGATCTGAAATTAGTACTTTTTAACGTCTATCCGAAGGAGAGATCGAGTTTGAGTGCCAAACCTAAAATAGTATTTTAATGTAACTATACTAATTGCTCAAGGTGCGATTATAAGACTTGTGTACTATTTTCAATTAGAAGTAAGCATAATATTTTCAAAATTAGAATTAATCTACATGAGCTTACTCGTAATAACAAGGGTCCCAAACAATTGGTCAAGAAGTCATTCAAAATCAAACAAAAGAATTTCAAGGCGATTTAAATACCCTGAGGTATGAACATGGTTTATTGTATCGATAATTTAAAACTCCAATGAGTAATTAAAATATAAATTTCATTATTATTTTATAAATATTTTTTGAATTCAAAACATTACAATGGCTGTATCGATTGTCTTAGTCATATTTTAAATTTTCATTTCGATAATGAATTTAAGTAAGATACTGAATAGAGATGGATCTGAATTCTAAAAGCATAAAATAATGGTGAAACGTGAGAAAAATATATAGATAAATTTCCAAATTTTATATATGTCTGCAATACGTTTTCAAAGACAGTTCTAAATTAATTCTATGAAGCAAGGTACTACAATGTAGACACTCATATTTTATTGTTAAAAAAGGATCTAGACGGCAATCGGAATAATGTTGTGTGATTTATAATTTGTGTTTTTAAGGGTGGTGTTATTATGTAGGTAAGTGGGTTCATAAATGTGTATTTTATTTATACTACATTTATTTTATATAAAAATACATGCGATTGGTATATCATATACTATGTGTACTGCAAAATGTCAGAAAACTAGGGTTCGACTGCGACCACACTTTTGATGTTAATCTCGACTGCTAAACTGTGTTCTAATTTGCTTATGACGGCGATGTCGTTGAAATATTTGATTTCAGTAAATTTTTAGGCGTCTTTATATATTTCCGCGAACGTTTTTTTGGCATGCGTTGGCTCCCGTAGCGCCCCTAAATCCCAAAAGCGCCTCGGTGTAGCGCCCGGGTCGTCCAAACAAAAAAAAAGGGCACTGTACCTTAATATATTATCTAAAATTAACATCGCTGTGATATTGATCAACATTCTGCAAAGGTTGTTTGCAAAATATTGACTAATATCACAGCTCCCACCAGAAAATATAAAATATGACAAATAAGAAAGATATGTTTATAACACAAGCATAATTGAAATTATGGTTTCATTGGTTACTCAGTATTGAGTAATGTTGAAAACTGTTGTAGTTTCTATCGTTTTATATGACATGATTGAGTTTTTTAATTGATATTCGTAATATCTCCTAAAGAAAGGTTCGATTTCTACTATGTTAACAATTATTTTGCTTCAAACGTGGGTGGTAACTTATAGGATTTTAGTTTTAGGTGGCAATGAACTCCGACATGTTTGTTAAGAATAATTTGTTACTTTATTGTTGGACTTTATTTAAAAAGTAAACAGATACATAATAAGTACTATATATTTTAGGCCAATGAGTTTTAGATAGTATTAAGATGTTCGAAGCGCGTATAGTCCCGCGGCTTATGTAGATTTTAACTGATCCACAAAGTTAAGCGACGTCGGGCGCGGTCGGTAGTTGGAAAGGTGGCCGCTCGTTTTCTTACGCGTTTTCGTGATTCTGAAGGTACTTTAAGTCATCGTACGTTAAGCAGTAAGCCGATTGTTATCATCGGATAGCAGTTATACAACCCCGGATGAGAGTCGTTGAGCCTTACAGGTTCTTTTATAATATACGACAGGGTTTGGCTACTACGTACCTCTCTTCACCAATTCTTGTTGCATGGAGTTGGTGAATGCTCTAGGCCTCCGCCAGTTATGGCTGCACCAAGATGTATTTACTCTGGTGAAACAATTAATTTTAGGTAGAGGTTATATTTAGGATTATAATATGTATTTAATGTAGAATGTATGTTAAGGTAAATGAAATAAAAAAATGTAAAAAAAAAATAAAAAGCATAAAAAAATAATAAACGAAAAAAAATGTAGTGTAGTGTAGTATAATGTATAGATAGTAAAAAGGCAAGGAAAGTTCTAAAATTACAATGAAAAGATTCTAAAATTCGTTTCACAGGAGAATGTAAGCATGTGGAGACATTTTTTTGTTATCGAGGGGGAAACCTTGAAAAGGTACTCCTTGCCGTTGGAGTTAGGGTTAGTTAGACACAGGGTTAGGTGGGTTTTTTTACCCAATAAAACCTTCTCAGTGGCCGTCCTCGGCGCGTGCATGTGGAGGACCCCAGGATCTCCGTAGGAACGCAACCGGAGTCCTCTGAAGCGAATCGCACCGTCAGGCTCCGCCCGGGTCATACACACCATATCGTCTGATGTTTACGACGATATGTTTACGACCACAAGAAAAACGATGATATGTGTGGTTCCCACACATACCATCGTTTTTCTTGTGGTCGCTGACCCTTCGGTTAGAGCCGCCGTTCTTACCACCCGCCCTCTTTTAGTCGCCTCGTACGACAGACAGAGTATACCATAGCCTTTTTCTTATCCTGAAACTACAGGGGCAGCACGTGCAGGCCTACTGAGTTTGATGTTATTAATAATTTTTTATTACTGCTCGTGGCTGTAATGCTCGCCTTGTGAGTGACTTGCCTTAATACTTAGTGCGTTTATATATTTATAGGGGTATCGTAGAACTATGCCAATTTTTGCTCTGAAGATAATAGATTTCCAAAATAGGAATTAAGAAATATACATATTATTTCTAAATTGACCATAATTCCGTAAAATTATTTACCAGAATACATATTGGCATTTTGTTTACTTATATCTATAATGGTTTTAATTATTAGGAATTATTGATAATTTATTGCAATGCAGGTGAATTTAATCGTGTTATAGTGTAACATATTAGATAGGCATAGGGATAGTGTATGCTATATAGACAGTAAGAGTCAAAGATAAAAAAAATGTAGGAAATAGGATAAGATGTCAAAATATTAATACTTTTTAGTGGTTAACAAAGCGACCGTAGTATAGGCACAAACGCGATAATAATAACGCGAAACGTCGCTATATATATATATATTTAGAGATTAATAGTTTTAAGAAGAATAGTTCATGTAAGGACTTATTTGAGATTAACGGTCAACCTATCTTTGTATTACATATAAGATTAGCGAAGTAGAAAGAGCGACTGTGCTGTGTATTACACACATGCGACAAAATAACGCAATACTTCGCTATATTTCTACGTAGGGTTTAGAGAAAAACAGTTTTAAGTAGAAAGCTGGATCATACAGAATAAATGTTTAGTAGTAAACACTATTAGTTACGACAGAGCTGCGGAAAAAGTGATACAGTTAGGAAGTAGGCGACCGTGCTGTGCACTATACACGCGCGATTAACTAACGTGTTATGTCGCTATATGTTCAGGTAGAATTTAGAAGATAAGGTATTTGAAGATTAAGAGTAGAAACAATTCAGTGGCAGCAGCTTAACACGGTCAACAGATCTGAAAGGACAGTGACATTTACGCTCTGTGCTTATTTATATTATAAATATCAAATTATACGGCAAGTCAGTTACGAAGATTTTTGTAGTGATTATAAAGTACGTCTTTAAACTTTCAACAGTTTTGGCAACATCGAGTAGAGTGAGGAAGGTGATGCGATAGTTTTGCAACTGAACCGTGATTTTTTTTTTGTAAAATTTCTTTAAAACGGTAGAACTATTTATTAGAAGCTGATCAAAATTTGACACTTTCGCCAGTACCCTAGTACGCCAGTTTAGCATAGCTTACAGTGAGTAATTTTTGTGTTCTGTATGTGTATTCGTGGACGTAGGTGTATGAGCACACGCTTGTAACATGCAATAGTTTTAAGTGTACATAACAAAAAGACGGTATCATCATATTGCCTTTATGATTGAAACGAACGCGCAAACTAGTTACTACAGATTTTATTAGGCATAGACAGAGATTTATTATTAATACATGTTCGTGATTTGAAAAATGAATTAATAGTTTTGTTATTTTTTTGTCTATTTGTAATTCAAAAGTCTTAAAGGTAATTTACTCAATGATAATCGGAGTTGTCTCCAATTTGCTATTAGCTATATAAAATAACAAGCGAGTATTTGCTACGCTATTTTCAGCTAACTTATGTTTGATTTAGCTATCTTTAATCTCTCAAGCTCTCACGCAGTGGATATCGCATTAAATCATTGGGAAGGTAGCAATATAAATATGTGTTTATTATATATATCCGAGTGGCCCAACAACAAAGTATTTTTTTCGTATTTCCAGTCAAAATATGTTACTTTATGATTTTCTAAGAGAAAATAATGTTTTAGACATTTTTTTAATTTTCATGATAGTAAAAGGGTAATTTGATTCTCCTTATTTTTTATTTTCTGAGTTGAAAGAATTCTCGATGCAAAGGATTGCCGCTCATTTTTTTTTACTTGTGACACTTGTTAAAACAGTGTACCTATATAAAATTAAATTATTTTAGAGCGAACTCTAATGATAAGTGTGAGCTAACAAGATACTTGTAATTTATACACATTACTTAAGAGAGTTTTCTCAGAGTCTCATAAAAAGTATATGGTACCTATTGATTAAGGTTAAAAAAGCTGCAGGTGTAAAATATAGTACTGCAGATTATAAGGGTTAGAAATAAGGCTTGTTTTCCCTATATTCATAATTTTATCTGCACTTATTTCAGTTTAGAACACTATTTAATACAATTATGTAAGTTTTTTGTGCAATAGTGTGAAATACAAGTTTGAAGGTTTGCGTGTGCGTGTGGTATGTTATGTATATGGTTTGTAGATGTGTAGTTGTATGTAGGACTTTTAGGTTTGTGTGAGTATGTCTGTGATTGTTTGTGGGCGAACAAGATGTAGGTCTTGAAAGCTTTTGCGTGCTTGAAGTATGTAGGTATGTATATATGCAGCTGTTTTCTGCGATCGTTATTATTTCATTTGACGCTGGCAGATAACTAATGCAAAATGCACTCGAGAAATTCTAATAAGGTGCTTATTAAGAATACTTCTGGATCTTATTAAATGAAGATGAACAAACCACTCATTTATATATTCCATGATGTATGTTTCTTAACGATTTCTTAATTTTTTGTAGGTTTACATTCAATTGGTGCTATTTTATTTATGTCTTAATACTTACCTAAGTTTCTTAACATTTTCTTAATTTTTTGTAGATTTATATTCAATTGGTGCTATTTAATTTATAGCTTGATACTTACCTACGTTTCTCAATGCTTTCTTAATTTTGTGTACATTTAAATTCCATTGGTGCAATTTAATTTATCTTAATACTTATTTTTAGGGTTCCGTACGTTAATATCATTCTTTGCTATTACATGTAAATGCTTATATCCCATTCTTTTAGTGTACATTTTAAAATAATTTTATTGAAGCGAAAATTTTTAGTACGTGCTGAAATGACGATGTATTGTTACACATTGTCATTTAAGCACACTTGTTAGTGTAACTATCTATATTAAGTTTTCCACTTAGCAAAAAAGCGTACAAAATTAAAGTATTATGTGCCTAATACATTCAGACAGTAATTGTAGGCTGAAGCGGAGCGCATTCCTGCCGTAATTTAAAGTAAAGCGATAGAAACTACTATTACAGCTTTTAAAAGAAGTTAGCGAAACTGATGCAATTTTTTCCATTTCTTCCCATCCTTTATATAAATCTCAAGTTTACTGAGACCATTTAATATTTGGAACATATTTTCTTAATATGTTGGAAATGATTGATGGTTATCTCATGGAATCTAAACAACCTCGTACTCGTACAATACTTAAATCCGTCAGAGGGCCGTTCGAGGACAAATACTGAACTTATTGCCGTAGACACGATAATCTCTATGGCAGATGGTGTGGTAAATTTCGCAGTCGAACCCAATATACGTAGATAGTTCTTCCGCCTTTAACTTATTAAGGAATCATAATAAATGTCAAAAACTATTGTATATACCTTCGGGTGCGGTAACAACAATTTATTCCCTAGCTGTCGCTAGATTTGACACAGGTCTGGTGATTTTACGATATAAAAGAAGAAAGTCAGTTAATGTATGTATAACTGATGCAGGTCATTGATAGTAAAAAAATTTGTGAAATGCAATATTTTATGAAATTTCAAGAAGGATGTTGGAATTTGTTACTTTTAAGTAAAGTGCTTGTAAATCATTTTATATGTAGCTAAAATTACGAAATCTTAAAAATGAGATGCAGTGGTAACCCAGTGTTTACAGGCAATGGTTTAAATTTAGATCTCGCTCGGTAAATTTCCGAAGTTCTCTCATTTTTCGAAATTATACCATAATTATATTATATCATAAGCATTTCTTAGCCCTATAAGAATATATACCTAATTGTATATTTAATGAACTATTGAATAAGAAAAAACCGTATGATGAAATGTTACTAATATTATTTTATTAAGTATATTTAAATTATTGTGTAACTACACTATGGCAAATAATAAACAATTCCTTGAAATTATGTTTTACAATCACATTTATTATTACTGACTTATAAATTCGATTTTGTAGTATGTTTTCCACATTTATATTTATAAAAAAACTATTCTGCAGCTAAACTATACTGTTAGTTTTAAGATTTGATCTTTATTGCATAGAATAAATTTAATTGCTAATTATTATAAAAAAAAAAACTATAAAATTTGGACCTACTCTACCATGACCTGTTTACTTATTATACTCAGACTGGTATGTAAATTTGACACTTCCCTACCTAAAAGTGTTGTACAAAGACTCATACAACTGATTTTACTGCAATATTGTCTGCAGTATACGTATTAATTATGATGTATATCATAATCATGTAAGTACAGTATGACATAACGTATAAAATACATCGAAGATTGAGTTTACGGTGTTTTGGAATTGCTACGAATATCCATAGTAAAATAGTTAAAAATTTATTGCGTTGTACAAAACATTTGGGTCTAAAAGCAATATAAAATTGCGACAGTTGTGTCATATACGATTCGGAAGCAATTGCTTTTATAAATGTTAAAAATTACAGATAACGTTAAATATTTTTATTCACATTTAGATACGTAACAATCAACATATTGTGATTGTGAATGTAAATGGTTCGATATTGTGTCGTACTGTACTGATACTACCAAGAGTAATCGATGGTACCTTTAATATTACGGTCCGGCCACTGAGAGAATGCATCCCTGTCAGTTTGACCCCGAAATAACGATATAGCTTTGAAGAAAACACAAAAAAAAAATCACATTTATTTACCTTACTACCGAAAAAAACAATAAATAACTTTACATTTATGTCAAATTACTATAACAGTCGTAGTTATATTTGCCTAATTTAGTGTTAATAAATAATAAAACCATAAATGTAATGAAAATATTCGTCGATATACGTCCAAGAGAACGTGCAAGAGCCATACCATAGCTCGAAATTTGTAATTCTGGTTGAACCTCGGGTGGCAACCTCCAGTGTTGTTGTCATGGTTTTAGGTATATTTGAACGAAATTTCTGAATTGGCGATTGATAATAATTTTGCTATATACACATTTGGCTGCGTCGCAAATGTTTAAAAAATATATAATTTATTTATCTTCAAGTTGCAATTTCTAAATTCATTGTATTTTTAAGTTCTTTATGTCAATAAAATTTAAATAAAATAGAAAATATATAAATTAAAATAGAAACAAGGACGAAAAAGTCATTGGATATTTATTTACAATGTTAATGCTTATTGCAAAACACTAGTCCGGATCAATAGTCAGATTTCAGAAATGCATTCTCTTAGCGGACTGTACTCGTAGTTACTTTATTAATATTAATAGAACATTATATTTGTGTTTTGGTTTAATTTATACATTTGGACACTGTTGGAATTTCGGCCATTTATTACTGTTTGGATAAATATACACGTGTAATATATGTATTGTGAAATAAATTCTATCTAAATTCAAAATGTTGTTTTTTTATTTAAAAAATTACCAGAAATCACTAGCAGACCCATCAACATCTTCATAGAAGGATTAGATATAGACATGTCGCGAGCATGCTTTCATCGTCCAAATGAGAAGACGAACTGATGACTACATGGCTGCGTAGTTACTTCGTTTAATGATGAGGAACTCCTGATTAAAAACAAAATAGTACCTGTATGTAAAAAATCTCAATTAATTTAAAAAAAATCCAATCTCAAACTCTTCTTAATTAGTTTATGTAATATGATCAGTTCAGTTCAGTCACTCCCACATTATGAAAATTAAAGAGTGAAAGCGCATAATAGGATAAATTTTGTTGCTTGAGAAAAAAAATCTATTTACTACTTGAAAAGATTTGGTTAGGCAGTGTTCCTGCAGAAACAAGATTATTGTAGGGGCTGAGTGAAACCTTAGAAAATTATTTTTGAAATAAATCTCCGCTTGAGTCATTTATTGAATTGCGTTTAAGATTAGTAAATTACATACGGTTATTATTTAGGCAATAAATATTTCTACACTTGTTTTATACTATAATAGATTGGAGGTAATAAATTGTCGTTATTCACAGTACAAAATTACTGTAGCAGAGGAACATGTACGTTACTTACAGCCTTTATTAATAATCATAAACATTTTCCTACCAAAGATCTAAATTGGACAATTTATAGTATGCAGTAATTTGACGAAAAGATTGAAATTAGTAACGAGCGTTCACGACATGTGCTTTACTTCCGTCTTCTAAATAGGACCTATTTGAAATTTTTCAAAGATGCTTTCCTAACTTTCAGGCTTTAAAACGTCTCATGACCTTCTTAACCTAACCCCTAGAAATAAAGCGAAAATAAGCTTAACACTGGTGTTATAGAGCATAAAGATATATTCTATCTGCCGCTTCACTTGAAAGGTCAAAGTAGTAGGCGGTAGAACCCTATAAGGTTCGACCCCGGCGGCATCAGTGCCGCACCTATTTCTAAACAATAACAGTGTTTAGCGCTGTTCTCTTCTGGTTTGAAGCGTTTGATAATGGAGACTTAGTTCTCTGAGGCAGCAACATATCTGTGATCGACTTCAGGTAGAGTTCTGGTCTTATCTGGGGTGAATTACAAAGTCTCTGAGCGGCAGTTAACACTTACTGTTTATAAAATAATAAGAATAATAATTTGAACCACGAAGCATTGTACCATTTAACAAAAGAATTTGCTTCTTAATTTCTTTAAAGAAGCTTAAGAAAACTTACGATTTGAATAAACATTTATGAAATAAACATCAGAATTAAGGAGATCAACATCATGTTGATATTATACTATTAATTTAATTGACGAGTACAATTATGAAAATAAGATCGACCAAGTGCGAGGTGAATTCGTAGGTAAAAGGATCCGTAGCATTATCATTAAATAGCAGCAGGCTAAACAAAATATATAATTATTATCATTTATTGAAACTTAGTACATACGTTTACAAACAACAACTACCGAACTAAGTTTGTTTTTCATAGTGTTTGTATGAATTACAAAGTTAGGTTATTCGATTTTTGAATAAGTGCCATATCTCAAAAACTGTAAACCGTATCTTGTTCGAACCAATTTTCTTTGAAAGTTTTCCTTGACATCTACGATATATGTTTTATCCAAATTTTTCTCTTTCTTATCTCTTAAAGGGCTTATCTCTCAAAAACTCGACTTTGTGAAAAAATGGTTTTAGAAATTCCAATGTCATTTTTGAATACCTTTTTATAGACACCCCACATGTGTAGTAAGGTGAAAAATGTTTTTTATTAGTTTCAATCGCATGTATGGGAGGACCGCCTAAATTAAATATAATTTTGTATATAATTCGGAAAGCGGTTTACAGAATACACATACCCATCAAGTTTCAACCGTGTAGTCTTAATCGTTTGCAAATAAAATGGATGTGACATACGGTAAAACGGACAAACAGACATGACGAATCAATAAGGGTTCCGATTTTTGCCATTGGGCCTACGGAACCCTGAAAATGTAGAAAATATGTATAAAATTTAATACTAAAATAAAAACTTGAAACAAGATATAAATAGATTATTTAGAAAGGGTAAATTATTTCGTTAACAAATTCTTATAAAAAACTTTTAAAAAAATATTTATAAAGTTTTCCGTATCAAAAATTCAGTTTAGAATTGGTAGATAACATAACTTGGATCACTATGCCCTACGACGAGAAAATTTGCAATACAATAACTGATTGCTTAACCAAAAGATATAAATAATATTTACTCAAAGATATAAATAATTAAGTCAAACCTGAGGAATAATTATTATAAAATTGTAAAATCTTAAAAATTGTCGCTATTTTTTCATGTTGAAAGACCAACTATCTGTTAGTATTTTCTAGAAATAAAACAGTGTGTCACCTTTTATGTACCTGCAGTTCACGATAAGAAATTAAAAGGGACGATTTTTTTTAAATTTAAAAAATAATCGATATCTCAAAAACGGTGACACATTTACTAAGGTATTTTTTTGTTATCTGAGAGGGTAGCCTCTTAGCTAAATACCCCTCAAGTTTGTCGTGGAGCTTACGGGACACCCTGTATAATTAGAGATTTTCGTAAATATCGTAAACGTAAACATATCAATCACATGTCTTTTTTTGGCGCTAGATACGTCGATACCAAGTCTGTTTGGTAATTGAATCTAAATCCAGAAAATCACTGTTTTATTAAACGCATTTATAACTTTATTACATAATTTAAACAAAGATAAAGAGAAAAAAATAAAAAACTAATGCTAATTAAACTAAAATTAAAAACTAAAATCTAAATATTTAAATATAAATAATAATTATAA
>DWRA01001362.1:0-17399 GCA_018250295.1 Spathilepia clonius
GCGAATTAGCCTCGCTATCCAACGAGGTAATGTTGCCAGCATTCTGGGCACTCATCCCCAAGACAATAATTTGGATGTAGATATTTATGTTTAGTTTAATGTATTTCTGTTTTATTTTTTAATTTATTTGTAATTATTTGTAGCTTATAGATTATATATATAAAGTTTTTAAAAGTCAATGATGATGTAAATAAAGTTTTAATGCCACATTAGTACATAAATGATATATACACAACCGATAAAGTCATAAATAAGTAGGTACAACTTTTCCTTTAAACTTGAGACCGTTAGTCTACGCGCGGTCCTTTGAAAGTTTAAATATCGTTCAATTTAAATAAAGTTATAAGAACTTCTGAATAATCTATATAAATAAATAAAATTAATGATTCTGTTTGTAATTACAAAATAACAACTTTTTACTGAATGCAAAATTATTAAAGTCTATAGGCACCTACCTATGGTACAACAATTATTACATTTTTTGTTATATCTGTCTGTCAGTCTATTTGTTTGTCTGCCTGTTTGTTTGTTTTGGTTACTAGTCGAAATAGCTGGACCGATTTTAACGAGTCTATCGACCGATTGAGACTGCTGTTATTTAAAAAAAATGTTCGGCGCAAAATAAAGAAAACATAAAGCTAGTTAAAATTGTTGAAACACCTTACACTGAAGAGATTTATTTATTCACGTTCACACATTTTACCATTCCTACCTCACCTGCCAGTCACAAGTTTAACATTAAAAAAAAACATTTTGCAATGTAACTTGACTAATCTGCATCTGCTGTGATATTCTCTACTGTTCCGGTAACAAAGTATTTGCGCATATACCTACTAGATACTAACCTAAAGTTTCCTCCAGCTCTGTGAGAAATGAATCCAATAAATGCCGAAGCGTCGTAACTGCCTGAAATAAAAATAAATACTCCCTAATATAGTCACATAATACACAATTACCAATTATAATAAATTTAATGTTAGTAGGGATCAAACCTGTGAAAATGAGCCATGGGACGGTCATTCGTACTGCTGTCGTAAGTCTCAGCAGATCGAACCTTACATCGTTCACCACATACCACCGGAGACCTTCCAAACGAAAGTTACGGACGTTCGTTGTCAATCTAACCCTGGAATTTACAAAAGCCTTTTATAACACTGAAGTGGCAAAACGAGCATGCAGCCCACCGTAGTATTCTAAAAAGCAGTCACTACCAACCATATACGTTTGTAAACAAGCAGATAGATGCGTTGCTACTCCTTACGACCAAGATAGTGTCTGCACTCAGCCTAACACTATTTCAACAAAACCCAAGAACTATTTCAAACTAAAAATATATTATGTTGGTAACTCCTCAGTCGAACCGTTCTAGTTCTTCTACTTTTCTGTCGGATTGTACGCCACACAGGTGCAAAGCACCAAAATATTTAGAAACGGCGGGTATCCATCCATTTCTCGTAAATATCCCTCCAATTATAATTTACGTAGCTTTAAGTCGAGAGAATTGCCTTTTACTAATTTAATGCGATTACATCAAAGACTATATCTTCATTAAAAGGAAAATAAAAAAGTAATACTAACTAAACTAACATTAAAAAACTAAAATCTAAATATTTTAATATAAATAATACTTATAAATTAAATATGTCATCCAAAATCCCAACTTTATGTTTTGATGTTTGTAAATAAATTAAAAAGTCGTTAGATTCATCTTCATTTGTATAAATAGTTAATTAGTCAAGCATTAATAACTCTTATTTTGTACAAAAGGAATACGCACCCCGTGTATGTGTAAACATATGGGCCGAGATGGTCAATGACCAAGGGATCAAGTACAGGTACATCATCATTGCCATTGATAACTACATCTCTGAAGCTCTCCAACATATTTCTAATGGAGTTGGCCACAGCGTTGCGTTCTTCAGCAAATTCCGTAAGTTCAAATTCATCTTCCAATACCTGGTCTTCAACATCGACCGTATCTTTAGGTTGTAGAGCCCTCAAGAGAATGCTTGGGACACCCACAGATCTGCTTTCGGTATCTGTCAAATTATAGTCACGCTTATTATGACGACAGGCGTTTACGTGGTTTAATCACATAAATCTTCAACTGAATTAATCTTTTCAGACACAGACGAAAGTTCAGGAAGCAAAATGTATCTAGAATTCTCGCTTAAAAATGAATATTTGGTTGATAGGTGTAACTGTGTTGATAGGCTGGCATAGCTTATATTCTCTGCCAAATAATAATTGGAGGTGGTGCCGCAGGAGTAGAACCACTAAATGTCCTAGCACCTAGCCTCGTAGCACTTTGAAAATCTCCCCTATTTATCGAAACGAAGTGGAAGTCCATTTGCTTACCGGTTACCCAATTAATTTACTTGTACTTATGTAAAAGTGAGTATTTATGTTATCTCTTGTGAAGATGGCACCATTCCTCTAAAAGTGAACTACAAAGGATTCTACCTTTAGTCAACTATCCTTTAACGTAAACTAATACATACCGTCGAAGAAAACTTCACTATCAGGAACAGCATCATCGGCTCCTGCATACGTCAGCGCTAGCAAGCACGCTAATGTTAGTCTCTGCAAAACAAAAAGTGTAAGGATATTATTATTAAGTTTTATTTTGCAAGATATCCTTTTATTATTAATTATAAAAGTTATAACTGAAATTATATACAATATTTACAGGTAAAACGAACATAGCCAAAAAAAAAAGTCGACAACATAAAAATAAATAAATAGTAAATAATAATTCAATTCATACATAGGGTCGAATTTAATAATTTAGATAACGTTTCACTTACCCACATTATTCCAGTGTTGTTAAGATACTAATTACACATAAGATTGGCTAAATTACTTTGATTCCGTAGGTAGCCTCGACATATCTTCGATAAACACTAAGCAATAATTTATCTTTTTATCATAGTCACAAATGATGATTAATAGGTTAAGCAGGTTAATTAGCAAATTTAGATCAATATCTCCCATAATTACATGTGAGAATTATTTGGTTACATATATTTTTACAAGATATTTTTTCTGATATGTTATCTTTTTATGCAGGTGGCCTCAGTTTTTTATAATATAGAAGTAGCGTAGTGTAGTTTTTCATAATATAGAAGTAGTATAATGCAGTTAATCTTTGTTAAATGGTAATTTGTCTAATAGACATGTATAACAAAGAACAAAGGGTTCATTTCAATCCGATCAAAGTTGCCACCCCTAAGGACTATAGACGAAACGTTAAACTGCTTCAGCCTAGAAACGTGTGGTAGTGGGACCTCACTGATCAAACCTTATTGATTCTATTTTTTTTAAATGCTTGACTTATTGTATTATGCCGCGCTCGTATTTCGCACTCATATATCCTGCTAAACCTAGTTTTCAGACATTTAAGGGGTGCATTCGCGTACAAACACAGATGAGACACAATCGTTGAGAATATGGTAGAGTCGAAGTTTTAAAAACTAAACGTTTACTTAAGGTATTATTGGGCCAAAAATTCAAGATTTTTTCTGAAATGTGCTACCTGGGCTCCGACAAGAACGAGACAGTAATGAGATATATTGTAGTAATAAGATACAGCTATTTCATAGACTAAATCGGTTCAGTGGCTTAATGCTTATAATTTTAAAACACTTGCTAATTAAAATTTTCAACCACTTAAAAGTGAGTCATTAGCGAAACTAATTAATAAATTACTTTGTGACGCACGTAATCGATTTAATGTAACTAATACAGTTTGCAATTAACCTGTAACAGGGTTTCCCAAAGTGGAGTACACGTACCCCTTGGGGTACCTATGCAAATTAATCGTAGAAAGTGGGCGCCAAAATTCGCATAGCGGCGGCTGATTTGCTTCACCTGATTCTAAATTTAAATTAAACATAATTGATCCTAATTTCCACTTATTTTGTGACAAGAAACCAGCCCACCTACTAAAAATTCATAATACTTATCTATTGTTCTTAGAAGAATATATTTATTTTTTCCAAAACACTATTACCTACTTATTTTATGTTTATATAGTCAGAGTTTTAGAATAAATTCTACTTGTTTTGAAAGGTTAATAGAGTTACGATTAGCTATAATTTTGGGAAACACTGACCTACGATATAAATTATAAAAGATATGCCATAAACTGGAGCGGTTATATGGTAATTCACTTATGCTCTCTCAGTAGGATCAAGATGAAGGGAATTGTAGCAACTGTACTTTTACTCGTAACCGCCACCAGTGCGCAAATCAATTTTCTAAACTTGTGTAAGTAAATATAATTACGTATCTCGTATTACACAAATTTACATTGTAAAGTTGTACAGTTTTAAACATCTTTGTTGTTAAATTTAGACAAAACATAAAAAAAAATTAAATTCAGTCTAGTCAATTAAAATTTGTATGTTCTACAATTTTTTTTATTAAAGGATGTGTGAAATATATATTAATTAATAAATACTTAATGTTGATGGTAAAAATTTCCAAAATAGGAACAAAATAGGTGTTTAGAAAAATTTCACCAAATATACTATTATTCTGTTTTCAAACTAGTAGGTACTGAAACTTTAAAAATGTGTACTGTCCTTGTTGATCGGAAATTGTATGTATATATATAATACATATAACATGTTTTATATATACATATATATTCTCCTGAGCATGTTTTGTGTGATTTCTCATAGGATGCGTGGAAAAAAGGTGGGTCCCGGGGTGGAGCCTTATATTCATTCTAATTTCAGTTGTAAATATTCCAGAAAAATGATACGCCCACGTATTTACTTATTATTTTTCTTACAGTTACAGGCAAGGAGACATCTCTCCCGTGGCCAATAAATACAGACATTAAAATTGGAAATGTGACTGAAATAAAACAAAATATGACATCATTAGACATGGAAGCCAGTAAAAATGCTATCGAACTGATAGAACTCCTTCGAAGAATGTTTGGTGTTGGAATATTCGCCATACCACCTTTGGACCCTTATTATAATAACGAACAGAAGCGTATCATTTTATCACCACAACAGCTTGCAAAGTAAGTAAAATACAAAGGTATAATAATAATTATAACAACGTCACAATAAAAAAGGAAGTATTTTGAATCTGGATTCTAATGCTGCGTCCGTACGCTAAGCAAACCTCAACGAGCCGTTAAAAATCCAAACGTGTGGATTCAAGACCTTGTAGCTGATCCGATGGAATGTCAGTTTTTCGAACAAAGAGAACTAGCCGCAAGCGCTTGCCATGTCTATTCGTTAACTTGTTTGTAAAAGTTTGATGTTTGCGACAAGCGCCCAGCATGGATGCAGCATTACATTTTTTACTTGGTACTTATGTAAATAAGTAGTTATCTATGTATCTCAAAGTAATTGTTATTATGAGTATTATTTATATAATTACATATAAGTGTAATAGAACCTTATAATATTTTGGATCCAATTTAAGATGCATTGAACACTTGAGTATTTATAATCTACGACAGTTATTAATCCGTTGTTATGATCTAGTATTTTTACTAATGCATATTTAAACGTCGTTTATACTTTAAAATAATTACAAATTGAGTTATGAGTCCAGTGTGTTAATTTTGTACGTTCTTACTACATAAGTATTCAAATTATATTTTAAGTCTAAAGAACTCAAAAATGAATTAAATATTAAGTCCAAAAAATCATGTTTTGTAGTAGGTACTTACATATTACAGGCTAGACTACCTAATAACATTACTTTTGTCGTTATTTACAGTGATTCCATCACGGTGAATTCAGTAAATATAACAGGAGCTAAATATTTTTACCTCGATGACTTTAAACTACAAGTAGACACAGGCAGAATTGATTATAAAGTCATTATCGATGAACTCCGTATCATTAGTATGTATCTAACAATTAATATTATGTTTTTTACTAGTTATTACACATGTATACAGATAGAGACCTAAATTAGATATTTTATAAGTAATAAGTACTTTATGTGTAATGTAAGTGCCGCGATACATGTTTTCTTATGATTTTATTTGAACTTTGCTGACACGCTACCATCTTTCAAAATGTTTTCGGCGATACTTTGAATAAGAAATTACGAATTTAAAACTAAGAATCCAAAAAAAAACAGTTTATTGGGTATCATTATATTTGTCTTTACACTCTAGTGTCTTAGACATGTGTGTGGATGCATAAAAATTGCAAAGAGTTTAAATAATTAACAATTTTATAATTAATAGTTACCTATATCAGAATTTTATATTCACAGACAATTTGGAAACTAACTTTCTTGTGAATGAGATACCTATAAACCGGCGGTTAACACTAAGGTAAGTTTAAAATAATAATGGCAATTTTGTTAAATTTTAAAGTACCTACCTAATTATCCGTATAGGTAACAAGCGTTACAACATTAATGGAGATGTAATGTTTTATTTCTAGTATTATCCTTAAACAGCTCATTTTGACCGGAGCATTCCAAGCAGAAGAAAAACTGCTTGAAGGAACAGAAAAGAAAAGTATCTTCCAGCTAGTGGGAGCAACCTCGAACTTTAACACAAGTGAAGTCAGGGTGAGTATTCTTGTACGTTTTTTAATAAAATGTAGAAGTATCGTCGTCAACCCATTACAGTCCCTGCTGAGGATAGATCTCTTCCCAGAGTGAAGAGTTTAGGCCGTAGTCCACCGAGCTGGTCAAGTGCGAATTGGTAGACTATACACACCTTATGAACTTTTAACGTAACCTTAAGAACGTCCTTTTTTTAAGAAACTCGCAAGAAAAAATGTAAAAAATCATACACGAGGTTTCCTTTCTATGTTTTCCTTCACTGTTATAGCATAGCAAGTGGTAATTAATCTCAAATACAAACATATCTTTGAAAAATCAGAAGTGCATGTAGGTACCTACTTACTAAATACTGGTACTAATATTAATGATAGTAAAATTTTAAAACAGGTGGCAATTAAGAATCCGGGATTCGGCTTAATTGCATTTTTGCCGTATTTGAATAAGATCACCTCTATGCCATCCCAGTTGCTGTTGGATATAAAGAATAATGTGGAGAATTTTATACTAGAAGCCGTAATGATACAAATTAACTTAATCCTTAACAAATTGACCGTGGAACAAGTAAAAGCGTTTCTTCTACCATCGAGTATCGAGTTACAAAGGTAAAATGGTAAAATCGTTACGATTTACCATAATAATAATACCATATTTACTATTTACAACAAATAAATCATTTAAATTATTATTTTTTTATTACAATGCCTTTACCTGCAAGGAATATGAGTGAAATAAAAATTCGTATCGGTATTTATTAATATATTCTTAGTTTATTTTAAGTAAAAAAGTCTTGTGTTGCCACTTACATTCTATATCTATGTGTGTTACACTAATTTACAAGGCTGCATTGAGAACCATATTTACAATCTGCGAAATAGTGACGCTTGTCAGGTTTTTGTCCACATAGGGCACTATATAATCCCATAACGCCTGCACAATATCGTCATGGTAACTAGCCAATATCTCCACACCATCACTGTTCAGCACATTGTTGATAGGCCACGAACTATTCACTAAATTAGCCTGAAATTCACACAAAAATAGAATTTTAGGTGCGTAAGTAACATGATTTCCAAGTCTGCTGTGTACTTATTTGAATTTTTGGATAAGAAAGAGATAGACGTTAATGTATATATATTAGTTGATCTATAATCGCCCTCAGGATATAAACTTTGTCACAAAAAATATACAACGAAAATGGATAAGTGTCAAATGCACCAATTGCCTGTTTTTTGCTTAGACTCGCATAAAGATGTACAATTCTTCAAATCGACCTGAACGTTCTAAATAGTTCAAATTTCCTCTATCTACACTTTTTTACTAACTAATATTATTTCTAATGATTGTACTATGTAATTCGAAACTCCAATGTAAATAGATATATTTTTTAAAACAATTCTTATACACCATTAATAATAGGGAATATAATTAACTTACCTCTATATTATCAACGTTAAAATCAAATAGAAAGTCCGTTATTTTTGTGCTGCTTCCGTTTTGATGAGCGCCAAATCGGATTTTAAACGTTAATTCACTGTCACGGAGGATAATACTGAAAAAAAAAATAACTATAGAGACCTAAAATTATCTCACAATAAAGTATCTTAAAAATACTGAATATTCCATCTTATAAATACTGAATAGTCCTTAGGAGTAGCAACGCATTTGTGGGCGACCTCAAGTAGGAGTCTAGTCTTATCTGGGGTGGATTACAAATGTCCAGGGGCGGCAGTTGCTAATTACCATTAGATAGACTGCATGCTCGTTTGCTATTCCGTAATATCAAGACATGAAAAATATTGAAAATTATTATACATATTATTGAAAACTCGGACGTGAATAGGTAACGACTGAACTAATCTCTTTCTGCGTTAGAATAACAGTGTTAAGCGCTGCTATGTTCTGGTTTTAATGAGTATAGTTAGGTAGACACATACCTATATAAGGCGTACCAACATAATCGTAGTTCTCAAGGGCAGCAAAAACCTCAGGTACTAAGCACTAATAATATCTGGGGTTGATTATAGATAACTGTGATCGGCAGTGGCCACTTACCACTGCAGATGGAGTGCATGCTGGTTTGCTACTTTTATAATATAAATGAAATGTATCTAGACTTTGATGGACATTTTTTTTTAATCTGGTGTTTAGTACTTACGTCATGTTTCCAGACCCACTCAAAGGGTACACAAGATAAGCCCAACCACTAATTTCATAATTATCTATAACAAAAATATATACCTTATCAATAACGTACTGTACTGAAATCCATTTAAAAATCGGTGAACTTATTTTTTTAATTAACATTCGGTTTATACACTGGTATTTAAGAATACAATAAACAAACAAATTAAACAAAAGGTTTCAAACTGTTACCCCCACCCCTGTTGAAGATCAAATATTTCTGGCCTTCAAATTTTTCTTAAGGACAATGGACAGATCAACTAAACAGAGCAGTACAAAAATAGAATAATCGGTGAAGTATTTTATTTACAAATATTAAAAAAACAAACAACAAGATTTTTATTATAAAATGAATTCTGTATAAAGTATTAGGTAAATCGAACCGATAAACTGTCTATATAAAGTTTCTGTCTGTCTATTAATAATTTAATTAGACTTATACGAATTGTCGTATTTACCAACCTGCGTATAATGTTAATTTTGGAATATGGACTGATATTGACATTTGCAAGGTTTTCTTTGCTGCAGATGCTATTAGTTCTTGAATTGTGAAACTATCCAAGCCTGTTATTTCCATTTTATTTAATGTGTAGGTCATTCTGAAATTAAGACATACATGAAATATTTTGAAATAATAACAAAACTTCACCTGGTATATCATATTAATTCGCTACAATCCACAAGTAAACTATTGTATCAGTATTAATTGAATTTAATTGAATATAATTAAATTAAGAAGCATACTTACATGTTGCAATAAAAAGTTTATATGACTATAGAAAATTTAAAATAACTTACTTAATTCCTTTTCGACTGTAGGAATAATCCACGCGTGGTATTTGAATAGATTTTAACGAAGGCAGTGGAATTATATCAGAATCCACTTGGCCTATCCGCCACTTTTCCAGCAATAAAAGAATTTGTGACTCCAAAGGATTTTGGGCTAAAGAGGAATAATAAAAGAGATTGAGCACACCAGTAGACACCTAACTTTAGTATTGGGCCACATAGATTGAAACCGTTTACATTGCTATAATATTAATTCTCATAATCAACAACCCATGTCATTTGTGACCCATCATATTAAACTTAGGTCAGAATTGTCTGCTCTGACCACATAACATCAAGTAAGTATAATGCTTGCTTATCTAAATACTACTTTTACATTAAATTACAATTGCATTTATTTATTTAACTTTATTAACTTTTTAACTTACGAATAACATTATCACAGTAAACGGCGAAAATTATTGTAAAAATAAAAATAACACTAAAAGCAGGTGCCATGATACAAAATGTGACTGCACTTTGAGACCAACATAATATTCGAAACAATTTAAAGGCTACAGCTATTTACTTAAAGATTTATTGAGATTATACATTCACTAAGGTATATTTGAAATGATAAAGAAATATTATCTAGGAGGTCGTCCAAATGAGGTGTCTTTTGAAACGTATCATAAACGTATATTACGTAAAGTGCAATAACTCCAAGTATGTAATATTAAGGTATTAAATAGTTAATTGTACGATCTCTCGAAGTACATTCAGTATAATTAAAAAAATTGTGGAACTCCCTTTTGATTTTTTTATCGACGTCAATTTATAAAATAACGTAAGGTTGTTTATTTATAAGTGTTCTGGTGCGCGTACCTTATTATTGAGAATCACTTTAGACCAACGTCATAAAATTGGCGGCACCGTTCTTTTTGGGTACAATTGTGAGATGTGCCAGATAGACTAAATGTTAGTCATATTATATTACACGTTGTTCTTTTTTTTAATGTGTAAAAGTAGGAAACACGCATGCAGTGCACCTGCCACTGCTGCCATGGCCATATGTAATTAACCCCTGGTAAAATTAAAGTCTCAACAGACTTCGGTCAAACATAGGTTGTTACTCCTGAGAACTAAGTTGGAATTACTCTGAAAAGTATGTCTCGCTTACCACACGCTCCAACTTAGAACATAACAGCATTGTAGTTATTAGACAGAAATTACTTATGGCGATGATGCAGCCGGAGTCTAAATACAAGAGGCTCTACAACTTTCAAATTGGATCCCTATTTCTTAAGGTTGATTACGTCTTAACTAATAAATATTACATAGTCGGTCAAGGTCTACACTATCATGAGTAAACACTAAAACATAAAATATTCATAATTTATTATGGATAGATAAAAAGATTAACATTATGAAACTTGGCAAATATAATTACATTACAAAGAGACTTTTTAAAGTTTCACTGATAAGTACTTGGTCATTGTACAACAATATAACGCTTGGAGCATACTTCACTAGCACCACGCAGTTTCAATGCAGATTGGTAGAGAAAAGTACGGTGCGGGTAGGTGAGCAACCAGTAAATTCTCTCATAAAATGCGTTAACTGTAAGAGCTACAACTTTAAAAAATCAAGATATAATTGTTAATTGTTTTAATTTACACAGAGTACTTTTTAAAAATATGTTCACTAATAGACGCATGTGTACCTTATTTATATATGCCCCATCCTTTTAAAAATAACTAACCAATGACTATAAAATGTCAAGTGAAATGTCATATGTCAGACGTCATTGTCATCTGTCAGAGCGTTTTTCTATTTTTTTCTTCGTTCAATGAACGCGGCACGTAGTCGTAAATAGAAAAATAACCATGCAGCTGTTGGCTGCTTATGTATTCCGCAGCTGGGAGTGACCTAATCTTAAAATAGAAATATATAAGTTTTCTTACTTGGAGTAAATATCAACCTTAAGTATACCAAAAAGAACAGTAAAGTCGGTGCAACTAATGCAATCAAGATGGGCCGAAGTAAATTTCAAGATATTCTGAACGAAGTAAAAAGAATGTTCACTTGGTCCTATTTAAAGGGCCTGGTTACGAACCCAGCGCAACTACCCTTTGTTGCATTACTTATTTTAGTTGCCGAATTAATACTTAATGTATTAATAGTTGAAAGAGTGCCGTATACCGAAATAGATTGGAAGGCGTACATGCAGGAATGCGAGGGATTTTTAAATGGCACCCTCGACTACAGTAAGCTCCGCGGCGACACTGGACCTCTAGTGTACCCAGCAGGATTTGTATACATATATTCCATCTTTTACTTCCTCACAAATCAAGGTGAAAATATCAAACTTGCTCAATACTTATTCATTGGTGTTTACTTATTGTTACTTTCGTGTGTGCTCAGAATTTACATCAAAGCTAAGAAAGTTCCGCCGTATGTTCTAGTTATCACAATATTGACGTCTTACAGAATTCATTCAATTCATGTGTTAAGAATGTTCAATGATCCTATTGCTGTTTTGTTTCTTTATATGTCATTAAACTTTTTCTTAGATTCCAAATGGTACTTAGGAAGTATATTTTACAGTTTAGCAGTGTCAGTGAAAATGAACATACTTTTGTATGCTCCAGCATTATTCTTTTTTTATTTGATCAACCTAGGTGTGCAAGAGACTATGAAACAGCTTTTTGTTTGTGCCCTAGTCCAGTTACTACTGGGATTGCCTTTCTTAATAGTTGAACCAGTGGCATATTTGAGAGGAAGTTTTGACTTGGGTAGAGTTTTTAATCACACATGGACAGTCAACTACAGGTTCTTAGATGTTAAGACTTTTGAAAACAGCTACTTCCATCTGGCACTGCTCACAATACATATTATTTTGCTAGCTATTTGTCTGCCACTGTGCATCCAATACTTCAAAAGCTATTGCCGTTTAAAATACGTGCAAAGACAAGTGCAACCTCAGATTGATGCTAAAAATCTTGAAAGTAAAAGAAAGTCAAAGCTAAACAAAGAGGCTAGAACAAAACTGAACATAAGCAATGAGGTAAATGAAAAACTCAGTAAGGAACAAGAACAATTTCTGCAATCTTTTGAGAATGTTCTACAAAAGTCTGCTCAAAAAAGTGTAAAACCAGTCAATAGGCCCATAGAGAACAAAAATGTAAAATATAGTATTAATTTTGATATAATTTCACAATTGTTTATCCTTCCCATGTTTTTTGTGAATTTTATTGGCATTGTTTGTGCCAGGAGCCTTCATTATCAATTTTATTCCTGGTACTTCCACACCTTGCCTTATCTGTTGTGGTCTACCAACTACACAGTTATTGTCAGATTTTTAATATTAGCCCTTATTGAACTTTGTTGGAATACATACCCCAGTACGGATATCACGAGTGCCTTGCTACACATTTGTCACATTTCTATTTTATTTGGTGTTTATAAAAAAATTTCAACAGAATTAAATATGGTGAATAAAGTTCAGTAATATCAATAAGTACAAAATGAGTATGTCATATGTCTTGAAGTCTTTCAGACGAAAATTGTATTTATATGTAAAGAACTATATGGGACTATAGTCTGAAGTACATAGTTGTGTAGAATTTATTTTTATTATATTTTATATTTGTGTAACATATGCAATATATAAATAAATAAGTTTTGATTTGAATTATTGTTTTCTTATTATTTCTATTCTATACTTCTGTTGAGTCTTTCAAGGTAACGCTTGAATGCTACAATATAAAAGGTTTAGGAAATTTATACATCAAACAAAATCCAAATAACTGTGCCAGATTTTTTACTAATGCCAAACAGTATCTTCTCCTAAACAGAGTAGAATGGCGAGAAACAAGAGTTTAAGATATGATACATAAAGACAACCTCTATATACATAACAACTTTCAAATGAACTATAAATTATTGACAATATGATTTTTTAACTTCCAGCTTCACGGCAATAAATATTTATTGGTTTAGAAAAGATTGTAAAATACATCTCCCATTCGCAAGTTATTAGTGCTTGAAATAGAAGTGTAAAATTATATTTAATATGTTCTAAATTACAGGCAGACAAATACTTTGCAAATAATTTTAGTACTTGGAGTCTTGCCAAAAAATCAACAAGAGAAATAAGTGGCCTGTAATGTCTCCCAAGTCATTAAAAAATAGGCTAAGCTTGAGAAGCATGCAGTCCACCTGATGGAAAAGTATAGCGACAGTGCCTCAGGTGGCAAACCACAAAGAGTTCTATCATCTTTGTATGGATGTTGTATGATATTAACAACATATAAAACATGCAGCTATTTTAAAGGTAGTAGAACCCTTTATAGTTCGACTCCGATCGCACCGCCACACTTATTTCTGCCTAATAACAGCAGTGTTAAGCACTGGTGTCTTCTGGTTTGAAGGGTGTGGTAATGGAGATAAACTTAACAAGGCATTCCAACTTAATCCTCAGGGGTAGCAACGCATCTGTGGTCAACTTCAGTTGAGATTCTAGTCTTATCTGGGGTAGATCACAAATGTCCATGGGCGGCAAGTGTCATCTACCATCAGGTGGACTGCATGCTCGTTTGCTTCTCCATTATATATATATATATAAAAAATGCGGAATTGGCTAACTTATATAATAATTATGAAACTTATTTTTATCTGTGGTACAACTAAAAGTATAAAATTGGGGTAGACAAACAAAAACAATTTTTAAGCGTTTTAAGAAGTATTTATTATGAACCATATTAATACAACTAATCAAAGGGAAATCTAATAATAACCTTAAATTTAGAGATAGAGGCGCATAATACTTCCTCTGATATCACAAATATCCACCATTACTTGAATCTGACGCCTCTGTCTATTCTTCCGAATTATGTAGAAGTGTACCCATCATACTCTATTATTTTAACATGTTCTCTATTACAAAGCTTATTAAACAATATTTGCATCGTATTGCTATTAATCGCCATCAAGTCGAATAAATATTTTAAAAGAGAAAGCTACCAAATGCAACCTAGGCTCGTAACCCAAACAATGGAAGGTATAGTATAATTTTAGATGAATTAAAGGGTTCACAAAAATACGAAAATGTATTGAATCATGAAGGAAACAAAAGTAACAAGAAAAAAATATTGATTGTGATTCGAAATATTTACCTTTATATAAATATGTATTGTATCACCATTTTGATCACAATCAAATTATTCCCCTACACGGTAATCGCAACGAACTCGTACGATGAAATTGAGCGCCCATTGTTCATCGAAACGGTCACACTATACAACTCGAAAAAAATACAAAATGCAGACCTAAATTTTAAGTTATTTACTCCAAGTTTAAAACTAAACGCTTATAAAGAGTCTATAAGTTTTAAAATGTATTAAATATTTACTATGTACTTGTGCGGACCGTGTTGGGCCGATGTCTGTTGTCTCATTTGAATATTTACTATTCAGTCGAATATACCCAAGTCATATAAACGTTAGTAACTGTGAATCGTAGAGGAATAAAAACATACAGTAATGTATGTGCTAAAACTACCAGTATTTGACGTCAGGGCTATGGCGTAATATAAATACAATTCCGTAAAACTAGACACGGATAGATTCGGCAGTCTTACGTGACTAGGCTTACAACTAAGTGAAATACGTAAAGGATCATAGCGCGCGGACATCTAGACGAAGCCGAAATTTTTAGTTTTGATGGCGAGTAACAATTTATGCTTCAATACGTGTCGCGAAGAGTATAATGGGATATAAAGCCGGGAGATACACGTGTTGGCGGTGGGCAAGTGCGCGTCGTCCGCGGGCCTAATCGTTACTGACGGCATGGGCTGGAAGCCTTCCTCAGACGCCGGCAGTGCAGGCGACCCGGTCCAGAAATAAACCTGAAAAATAACACAAATTTAAAACAGTCGAAATTAATAACTTAGGACAAAAAAGACGTCATGCGTATTTACTTTACAATAGACGCAAAATATACTAATGTACTAACCAAGTCCTGTCGTTCGAGATGTGTCATTTTGTCTACAATAGCCCAGAGCCAACGTTTAAACCGCGCTAGCCGCTCGGGTTGCTCGCCGCTTTCGTCGTTGAAACTGGTGTACGACACCAAAGCTGCAACATTTATGTCACCTACGCCGTTCAACAGAAGCCTTAAATCTTCTGCAGTAAGGCCCTCTAACGCTGATTCAGGTAGAACATCCAAAATTCCCACACGCATTGCCTGAAAATAGAGTAAAAAAAGATATTTGTTAACTATAAGATCGAAATAGCAGACGTGCACGAAATCCTCCTGATGGTAAGTGGTCACTACCGCCTGTGGGCATCTTCGATTGACTCCATATACAACAGGCTCTATTTAAGCCTATCACAGATACGTTG
The DNA here is from genome assembly GCA_018250295.1 of Spathilepia clonius. Taxonomy (NCBI): domain Eukaryota; kingdom Metazoa; phylum Arthropoda; class Insecta; order Lepidoptera; family Hesperiidae; genus Spathilepia; species Spathilepia clonius. The sequence goes on from DWRA01001362.1 coordinate 15,909, forward strand.
CGCCTATCGACGACTCGTCTAACAGAATATGGTAGTTTCAAATCATGTGTAAGTTACCCACGAAACACAGACTTGTTTCACGCTAGAAATAGTTGTGGCGGTGGCACCATCCCGGTCGAACCACACTTTTCTACCACATTTCAAACCATTATGAAATGAGAATAAAAACGTTTAGTTGTCATAAAATAATTATGTTTACCATACATAGTGTTAAGTTGAGATTTTACCTCAAGCGCCTTTTCTTGCGAAATTAACATCCGATGTTGCGCATACTTGCGCACGTAGTCATACACATTAAGGGCCGTGACTTCGAGCTCCCGCCCGCCAGGCACCAACTCCACACACCCACCACCTTCCTCTTCACACATTTCCAGACTGAAGATGGAATATTTAAAAAATATTTTACTTTGAAACAATTATTCGTATCCAATATAATTGTTAATATTAGTCCATAGACGTATATGAAATCAAAAGTATCATACAAAAAAGAGGAGTTAAAAAATATACATCATATTTTTCAATGTTTCAAGAACAACCTATATAAGAGTAATGTTATAATTGCTTTGACAACAATCACATTGACCTATTCTTAAATGTTGCGTTTATTGGTACAATTACTTACCTAAAGTTGAGATCAAGAGCAGCAAAGAGCGAATGAGAGTCCCCAGTCTCGGCGTCGACGACCAATTGACGAAGACTCTCGTAGACTACTGGGTCAAAGAAGGCCAGGTCGTGGAAACGCACCGGCCGACCCAGCATGTACTTGAGCACGTGCCGATTTAGGAACATTGGGCACAGCTCATTTTGTAGCAGACATAAACCAATGATTCTGAAATATTATAGAAAAAAATGTTTTAAACATCTTCATCATTTTAAAAGTTGAAGGATTACATTAGACACGACTTTTTAGGCCCAAAAATGCAGCACAAAATGAGTTTCGAGTTTATTTTTTAATAGACAAAGACAAACTTGTTTTTTTTTATTTATTATTTACTTTATTCTAGCATCACCTTCAATTTTTTTTCTGCATATCCTCAAGGTTGGCCAGGAGAAAATGCTATTTACCATTAAGTGCGTCTTTTTTAACCACAACAAAAAGCAAATATCTAACGTAAAGATCGATCGATCTAACGTAACTTAAAACTGATAACTTTTGAGACCAGTGATATATTGTCTCATCTATTGTTTTGTGGCGATTTAATAAACATTTTTAAGAATATAAAATGTATAAACGTCTCCACGCCACCTGTTAAATTCATTTGATACTGAATTGATTTGCTTAAAAACATGAAATGAGACAATGTTTTGTTGACCTTACAAGTTACGCATAGTTAGAACTTCGACGATATATACGTATGTCTCGCGAAATAAATATATTGTAGTAAAATATAAAGTATAAAACACGTTACAATTGGACCTACTTATGCAAACAGGAACCAATCCACACACATGCCAAATTCATTAAAAATGTTGATAATTTTCAACAATATT
>DWRA01001363.1:0-17396 GCA_018250295.1 Spathilepia clonius
TACTTAAATGATAATAATCTGTAAGTAATTTCCAGTTACTGGAGTAGTTAAGATATACACGATATCTGCAGTACCTTAAAGGGTTTTATGCAACGCCTATTTTTGAACACGAAACACTTGATAAACGGTGATAACATTTAAAAAAGAATAACGTAAATACATTAAAAAAATATAATGATTTCATCAAATGTTATACTTATTTCATGTACGAAAATGGAACCTTTATATAACGTAGTAATCTATGAAATCCATTCGATAACGCTGTCAAATGGGTCACTCGGGATGCCGCTGGATGTGGTTAGTCACTTTTGCACAACTCGTACATGGCGTGTGTAATGTCAGAAGTACTACATATTTGCGCTCGTGCTTGTCTGCATATGATCTTACGTGAGTTCGTGTGTTTATGTTGAACGCATCCTTGTTTCTCGAATTCTTCATATAGGTCCAGCGTAACTTTTTCAGGTTATAATTCTTAATATAATCGTTTTCAAATTAAAAAAGCACGAAACGAAATAACTAAAGTACAGGGTTTATGTTACGACTATACACAGTAAGCTCATTCAAGGGTGTACCTGGGAACCCATCGACCTTGCAATTAAATCAAGAAGCTCTCGACATGTACCATAAACAGTAGCGACGTGTTTTCCCTTAAAGGCTTTATTAGGGTGGCTTGTAGTACCTAAACTAACAGGTACCTGACTACACAAAGTTAGAGTAAATTAATTTCGGGCCCTTTATGTGTATAAGGTATTCTGGACTCTGCCTCCGTTTATGTAAGTTTCTCGTCGTGGGCTGCTCATCTTTTTGTGGGCGCTGACTGATTGTGAGCTTTCATCGAGTTGACTAATCTATATTTCTAACATTGGGTATTTATGCACTGGAGTACGCCAATGGTAATCACGACATCGGATTCTTAGTAGAGGTCACTGTAGAAGTGTATGGTACTGCAACAAAACAAAAAACTTCGTACATAGTGTCCTATGTACGAAGTTTTTTTGTTTTTATATAAATCTCATAATAAGTGGTTACTGCACCAGTACAGTACTAGTACATGGGCATTTGTAATTAACTCCAAATACGATTGAAATCTCAAATAAAGTCGGCTTTAGATGTTTACTTACCCCTCTAGACCTAATTTGAAAGACTTGTAAAGTCTTGTGACTGCTGTAGCTCTTAGCTGCTGTGTTCTGTTTATAAGACATAAATAGATGTAGCGGTCGTGCCGCCGCAGTCGAACCAAAAAAAATATAGAATTTGATATTTCATCGAATATTTTTATTTAAGTAGAAATTGTAACCTCTTGTCTTATATTACTACACCACCTAATATGTGTAATATCTTAAGGAATTTAAGGTGACTAATATACACCTAAATAAGACGTATGTTTGTGTTTTTAAATCAATAGTTTTCAAAACATTAAATGATTAACTCTCTTACAGCGAACAATTGTACAATGAATCATAATATTTGTAATTTGTGATTGTTTCGTAAATAAATACATTACGAATAAGGACGAATTTATAAATCCGTATATTATTTACTATTTAAACTCTACTTTATCCCTACGCATTAAGGTTCAAATAACTATAGCTTTTGTTTACTAAGAACACTCTTTATGACCATGTCATACGCATGGTTACAAAACATCTTTCTGAGAATAATGAACCCGTCTGTCCCACTTCGACGCAGCAGTCGATCGATATTCAGCCGTATCTCATTGTAATAACGCTCAGGTGACGAGCTTTAATAAAGTGGAATGATAATGTACGTTGAAAATGAAATTAAGATAGCCCATTGAATGTAAATTCAAATGACGGACAACTGACGGCAACCGATATACTGATGGAAGAGCGATTGACATCTTTATGCGATTTTCATAGATCAATATCGTCTTTTTGTGTATTTTTTGTTTGAAAATGGATGATTCCAGTCCAAAATCTTCGCTATTTTCCTTTAAATATAACACAATTTACAAAAAACTAAATTATTACTTTTTGTGACATACAAGTCGGTTTTATTTTTCTGTTAAAAATATATTTTTTCAATCTTTTTAGTGATAACATACTAATAACCATTGAATAAAAGAATTTAGTTCATTTTACGCAAGTCAATATAAACGTACATAAAACCATAACCTTAAGCCTAAGCACAAATAATCACTCAAACTTTAAAGTAAACCTAAAAATTACTATAAAACTTAACAACATTTATGTATTATAAACTATGTTAACTTTAGCCAAAACATAAATGTAACTGTAAACGTAAGACCTTTTTTTTGTTCTCGAGGGGGAAACATTCAAAAGGTACCCTGTGCCGTGAAAGCGGCACGGGATTCGCGATCCAACGAAACACGGCCGGAGCCCTCCAAGCGCGTTGTCTCATCAGGCTCATCTTGAGCGAGCGCGAGGGATGCGCTCGCCGTACCACCTGGTGCACGACGGTATGCGACCACACATACCGCCGCGATTCCCGGGGTCGCTCGCTGGACGGTTCGAGCTCTTACTCTTACCGCTCGCAACCCCAGAAGTACCCTTTTAATCACCTCTTACGACAGACAGGAGATACCGTAGCTCTATTCTTGTCTCGGAACATTACTGTGTCTAAGATACTGCAGTTGAAGGTCAAATTATTCATCATATCCCTCGGATAAGAAACGTTAATGTATACATAAAAACACCAAATGGCTAACTGCTATGGTACAGGCTGGAGGCACGTTTGCATCATCAGGATTCAAAAGTTGAAGGTCAAATTTTTTCATCATGAATTTCTGTTTAGCAAGTTTATAACATATTACTATGCACTAAGTGACTAAGTTAAATGGTTTAGGCTAGAGGCACCTCTGCATCATCAGGGTCCAAGAGTAAAAGGTCAAATTTTTCATCGTATATCTCTGCTTAGCAACTTTATTACATATTCGGAAGCACCAAACGGCTAAACTACATGGTTCAGCGTTGAGGCACCTCTGTATCATCAGGGTTCAAGAGTTGAAGGTTAAATTTTCCTATGTATCTGTCTGCTCAACAACTTGAACATATATACTTAGGCGCCAAATAGCTAATTTCTGTAGTTTAGGCAGGAGGTTCTTCTGCATTCCCAGAGTAAAGAGTTGAAGGTCAAATTGTTCAAATTGACGTCGATGTAGATACTTAATACCCATATCAAGTTTCATGAGAATCAAATGGGCAGAAACAAAGTTATCCTGAAAAATGTGAAAATCGAAAGTAGTGGTCGGATCTTCCACCCACCACACTTGAAGATTTAATCATCGGAGTATACCCATATCCAGGAAGGAAGGTCCCCTAAAGAAATATTCTATCAAATGATAAAAAGAAAATGGAAATCGGTTCACAAATACTCGAGTTATTCAAGATTATAAGAATTCGTGTTTTTCCAATCTTCCGGAAAAACGGCCGAAAATTTTTAAATTTCCATAAAATGGGGCATCCTGTGAAATTGATCGCATACAATGACGGTTGAATCATGTCGATCGGTCTCGGCATCGCGAAAGAACGCTAGGACAAACATAAATATATATATACGCGGCGAATAGATAATCTCTTCCTTCGGAGAAGGAAGTCGTTTAAAAACCACGTCAGTAAGAGATTATACACAATAGCTACTGAAAAAAAACTTACTTATCACTACCGCCGTCCCGCAAAGTTTTTGCAATGAAGAAGAAACGACGAAAATATCCATAACTATTACGTTTATACGTAAATAAAAACCATAGAAATGGAACAAATTGAATTGAATTTGAAGTTTGATCGACGCAACCTGCGCGGTGCATTGTACATTAATATGACGTACATTAGGAAATTGCGTTGCTGCGTGTACATGAATAAATTAGACATTAGACGCTGTCAACTATGACTAATGACAGAATTACCACAATGCCCGCGTAGAACCAGGCGACGATGATTTTAAGTGTCATTTCAAACAAAACATAGGGATGGGAATTTAGAGATGAAAAAAAGTCAGATTGGAAAAGGTACAATCCGAGGATATGGAATAGAACGTGTAAGATAAAATGACGAGGCTAAGTGGATGTGATCGAATCATTTGAATGGTTTTTAGTCGCAGTCGCCGTATAGAAACGTCGGAATTAAGTATTGACAAAGTCGTAGAACATCTTAAATAATGTGATAAACGAATAGTTTTATTATTTTTTATTACTTAATTTAATAAAAATGTACTTCGACCCGCTTCATCGACACTTATTGATCAAGAGGTAAGGAAACGAGGTAACGAAAAGGCCTACTTGTGTCAAATGTTTTTAAATTGCGAATGTTAGGTTTAACGCCTGTTATCTAATAATAACAGTCAAGACCGACGGCTTGCCAAAGCAACGTAATGCAAATTAAATTTTACCACTACCACTAGTCCCGGATTTTTGGCAGACATGGGGCTTTTCAAAAAAGGTGCAAAAAGAGCTCTCCTTCAAAGCCTTCAACACCTCTCTGGTGTTGAAAATTTCCATGGGCGACGCTGACTACTTTCCATCTGATAGCCTATCTGCCTTATTGTCAGGTAAATAAAGTATAAACTGCGAATTTGTCTATTTGTCCAATTTATTTAAAAAAAACACTGATCATATTTAGTTGACTTTCTACACTTCTTGTATGAAGATAAATTTAAACAAAAGTCTCACTCAAATATTATAGCTACAAAACTTATCAAACTGATCATGGAGCGCACATTATGTCCATTGTCGAACAAAATTTAAATCAACCATTGTTTGTTTCTCAGTCTGATTTACGTGAGGAAATTGTACATGACCACCAGTTACGGAGCGCTTGGGGGCTGATCGGGCAAATAGATACTTCCCAGCGAGGCTCGAGAAATTTACTTCTTTGCTAACATTTAAATACTTCTTGTCAGTTAACGACGATTTAAAAGATATTAGAAAGTAGATCAGTTTATTACACGAATTAAAATGAATACTAAATGTATTTTATATTTTTTATATTGTTCAATGTTTAATTCTTAAATCGTTACATATCTATACAAGTAAGTCTTGAAGTGTCTGTTTGTAATCTCATTATAACTGCTTTTCAAATTCAAATGCAAATTTTCACAGGGGTTTTAATGGCGGATTCCTAAACTTAACTTTAGAAAATACATTAGTTTTCCGCGAGATGAAATTAAAAGCCATTAAAAACTGCCGTGCGCCCCATTTGTTGAAAGTATCGAAGCCATCTATAAAATTTCGGTTCAATGTTTGTCATCCAACATTTTTAACATGGGTGAAAACATGGGGTTCATGGGGTTCAAGAAACATTCATAAAAATACAGAAACATTTCCCTCTCTAAATTTATAAGGTCTAATGCTGAAAATAGACGAATTAGTTTTGACGGGTTTTTTCAAGACAAACGATTTTAAAATGACCGCTATAATCCTGGAACAAAATTTATAAACCTATAAGAAAATATACAGATGGGAAAGAGATTTGTACAGATATGCAATTAAGTACATGTCAAAGTCAGTCATATTAACCCTAAAGTTTAATTGAGTTCATCCGAGATACTTTACACTCATACGGAAAATTAAATTAAATTATATAAAGAGGGTGATTGAAAACAAAATATTATTGCATGTACTTCTTGACAAATTTACGGCATTTATTGGCGTAAGTCTACAGTCTGGAATATTATTTCCGTGCTCTTTTTTGTCTTATGAGCAGTTGTTAGGCGTGTTGTTGTATGTAATGTACTTAGTCTTCCGAGGCAGCAATGCATCTTTGGCAGACTCCAGATACTACGCACTATTTGCGGTAGATTAGAAGGCTCAAATCAAAACAAATCAAATCTCTCTATTATCTATGTAATAAATACATAAAAGTCATTACAAACTATGGGAACCCATCACAAAGTCTGCGCTCCAAAATTAAAATAATCGTGGCGCTAACTGAGGGTGAAGTTGCAAACAACACATCTAAGTATGTATATGCGCCTTATCAAACTCCTCAATCCGGAATACAATGTATTTATGGACTACTGGTTTGAAATAGATTTAAAAAAACGGTTTGCTTGCTATATGTAAAAAAATACATTGAATTAAAGGTTATATACAGTTTGAAGAACCACATATTGTAGATCACTTAATATACAGAGGTAATACATTAGAGATTCTAATAATCGCAGAAAACGGTGAAAAATTTTCAGCTGTACTCACAACTCTGTTTAGATATTTCAAAATAACGTGTAAAATAATAATAAATAAAAATGTAAAATATACATCATCTTAACTATTTTCCTTTTTACTCGAAAAACGTTAGGCCGAAAGGAGAGACATAGCTATAAAGTTCTCTGTTGTCATCGCAAGAATAGAGCTCACATTATTATATATTCCGTTCCCGGAATCGGTACTGTTTGCACAATACATTCTATATCTCGCATTTATATCTTCGCTTTGAGTTCAAATGTTATCATTTCAAACATATGTTGATCCGGTATATCTAGTACTGAATCACGTTAGAACAATAGCTCGATTTTATTCACGCTCGCTATTGTCTTACAATTTTATTGTTTTAATTCACCATCAACGAGTAAGCGATAAGCGAATACAAAATTGACACGGTAGTAGCAAACGGTCATTCTTCCTAATATTACGAGGTTGAATTTAGGGTTTGCAATTCTGCATCCCGCGTTCCCGCTTTCCAGCGGTGTCCCGCACGTTAATAAGGACTGCGGATTTCCCGCATTTGCGCGGTATATCCCGCGAGGGAATTTTTGTCCAGGACAAGTTAAAATTTTGAGAAAATAGTTCAGGTTGAGATGACTGAACACGAAAATAGGAGAATAAATACTTGTCCGTTCTTCATAATCATCTGAACACTATCGCCCCTACAAGCGTAGAAGCGGAAAGAGCATTTTCTGCAGCCGGTTATACTCGTATCTGTAGTCCTAAGGAATAAGATATCCGACAAAACAATTCATACAATTTGTTCGTTACGCTCTTATTTTCTGAACAAAAAGTAACTTTTATTTTTATGACTTATGATTTTTCTACTTTGTTTTTAACACGAAGTTATTTTTGATACTTACTACAATTTACCAGTGACTAGTTATTATTTTGTGGGTGCAACGCGATTGATCGCTTAATTTCTAATATACTTTTATGGGTGTAGTAATGCAACAGCAAGCAAGTATGCGTTAAGTAAATAGAGACTATAATATATGTATAAGTTACGATATGTTTGTTAATTCTTGTTAACTTAGTATTTTTTGTTACTTAGTAATATGTTATGGATGTCCTACCTGATATCCTGAATCCCCATTTCTGACCAATTTCTGATGATTGATTGTTAATACACACGGTTTTTACGGTTATTATACTTACCTGTACTTAAATACTTCGAACTGTTTATAATTAGCTTAAATAAAAATAAAAAAATCATTCCGTAGTAATAGTATTTTTATATTCATATGTAAATCTTTTGCGGGAATTCCAGCGGGATCCCGCTGGAAGGGGCAAATTTCCCACAAATTTCCAGCTGGAAAAAAAATACTGCGGGATTGCAAACCCTACTTGAATTGTATAGCATAGGAATTTTTAGCTGCAACCTTTTACATATTTCCATAATGTAAGGGAAGGTGTTGTACTTCTGGACATTTTCCGAAATTTACAAAAATATAAGTTTTATTTACTTATTAACTACTTATTAGCCGTAAAGCAATAAAAATGTTGTTAAAGGATTTGAATTGTACCTGTGGTCGGCAAATTATTTGTGGATAGATCACTAATTGATATTATATAATCAATCATTAATTTATTTCTTGGCATCGTAATGATGTTCATATAGTTCCAAAGTGATATCATCGTAGGCATTTAAATCACAATCATCTAAAATGTAACACTTCCCACATACAAAATCTGACTCATCGTCTGATTCAAAACGATATGTTTGATCTTGATACATACTTCTGGTGATACTTTAAATCACAAAGAACAACTGACCATATTATTAACATCTTCATGTCTCCGACATTTCATACAAATGGCTTGTGGACAGTCCGTAAGTATATACACATCGAGGTCTACAGGTACAAATCTGACAGGTAAACCTAAAATATATTAAAGGAATTATAGTACTCTTAAAGGCCTTCAATAATGTTTAACGACGGCTGTTTATTCAAAATAATTAGTGGGACTGACAGGTAGAGACTGGAATATTTTCCTTACTATTTTATTGGAGTGGAATGTGATAACATTTACTCATCCAACTCGTTATTTATTCAATGTGAGATATGCTCTAAAACTTCCACATATTAATGCTGCAGAAACAAAATTGATCCAGATTTTTGATGCGGAAGTTGCATGGCCAAAGTTTAGTACAACATTCTCATAGCTTGGAAAGTAGCATCCTTTTATAAAACTTAGTTTCACTTCCATGCGAATGAGAAAATGGACTTTATATGGCGTCGATTTAGTTTTAATATGTTTGGATTTTCTTAGTTTAGATGCGTGTTATGATCTTTTTTATACGTATTAATATGTAAATTTGCTCCACTACAGTACAGTAGACGTTAACTTTTATGCCGTGTGGCTCCGGCGACGAATAGAGCACCCAATATGTAGCCGTGGGTGTCGTAGAAGGCGATAAAGTGGATCTACCAGATAGATGGGTAGCAGCGTCTACTTGGACATTTAACATCTTACTGGGACAGCCTTACCGGTCGCTAGGTCTGGCACCGCCAGGCGTAATTCCCCAATTCGTGGGATCCATCTGGTTAGCTACCACCCCCAGGTCGGAATCTACCGTTGACAATGACTCGTCGTGTTTGGGTAGCGCGCCTGGGAGCTAGTTTATCCCTCTTCTCACCCTAGCGCCGTAGTGGCGCACGCGGGGGCCAGGGTCCCTTCCGTCTGGGAGCACGATTGCACGAGACCCGCGCCTTGTCCCGAGAGGCGTTGACGGAGCATCGCAAATCCTTTCTCAACTCCTATTCTATTTACGCCGAAAACTATAGGAAAGCTTATGAAAAAAAGGAAAGCTACCACAGCGGCGATTCTCTCCACTTTTACTGTGGATATGTGCAAATATCAGGGGAGTCCACTCCAATCTCAATGCCGTCCATCACCGTCTCGTGGCGGCTAAGCCGCCTTTTCTCTTTCTGACGGAGACGCAGATATCTACCCTGGACGATACATCGTACCTAGAATACTCCAGCTATAATTTAACATGCCTTTAGGCGTCGGGCCTAACTTAATTAGACAAAAATGACTGATTTGGACGAATCCAACAATACCTAGTGTGTTAAAAGCCGTCAAACCGTTTAGGCTGTACGCCATGCCGTATGATGAGACATACGTACATAAATACGTACGTATGCTCTATCAACATACAGTAGAGTAGAAAAAAAATATATTTCTTTGTTTTTTGTTGTAACATAGTCGAAATATTACGTGTGTTATAAATTGCATGTACATACCTAGTAAATAATTTAAATACCACATTATCAGAATAAAAAAAATCATATTATCATTTTAGAATTCAAAAAATTGAAATCTTTATGTAGTTTACTGCCACTTATTTGATAAACATTTACTTCCTTTACAAATTTAAAGTTAGTGCTTTTAATAGAGTATTTAATACTAGATATTAAGAATCATAAACTGAAGAGACGTGAGATTTTATAATATTATTTGAGTCTTATTTGATTTTAGTCACATTTTTATCAAGAATATCGCCAATTTAAACCTATATTTACACGTATTTATACAATATTTGAATTATTTAAGCTTTTATATTTCACATTCAAACTCGTTATATATCTAATGTTTGCCGAACGTAATATCCGTACATACTTATATAGATGACTCAGCACAAACTGAAGCGTTTATTTTTAGTGGGGTGGGTGCGATGCAAAATTTTACATTTGCCAGTGTGAGCTGGATGTAAATTATCGATTCGTTCATTTCTCCCACAGTAATCAGTTAGTACGATAGTTGTTATCGTTAAAACCATTGTGTGAATGGGTCTCATTGCTATAACCAATTATAAACTTTTTTATTTGTTTCGAGAAGAAAACCTTTAAAAGGTACCCGTTGTCGTGGAGGCGGCACCGAGGTATGTAAAATTTCTACCCACTAAAACCCCCACGGCGACCGTCCGCAGCACTATGTGAAGGACTCCGGGATCTACAAAGGAAGACAACCGGAGTCCTTAGTTTGAGACGCTCTATCGGGAACTACTCTGGTGAACTTTCCCCACACCTTCCACTATTTACGACGGAATGCGGTCATACATATTAACGTACTTACCGAAGTTGCTAGCTGGACGCTTTGAGCTCCCACTCTGCTGCCCACAACCTCGGAAGCTCACATTTAGTCACGTCTCATATTCTCTTGTGTTCTGGTCTTGAGACTACAGGGACAAACCAATCATAACCTACAACAGCGCCGTTTTTACAACCAATTTCTTACGTCTGGTTTTGTTTTCTTAAAAGTAAGTTCATTTTTTATTCATACTTAGCTTAAATGTCCATGTTAATAACTTCTGGGCTCAGGTTAACAGCACAAATGCGGTGAAGATTATTGTGTGTGTATTAACAAAAAAGAATTTGTACTTCAATCAGAACGATCCTACTTGTTCCTATAAATTCAAACAACATTTCAGAATTCGAGAGCAGTTTCTTGACTTCACAATAACGGAACAATACGAACATGTACAAGTTGGTAAACTTTTGAACAAAGCATGCAATTAATTGTAACTACTATCGCTATCGGCCGTCATGCTTATTGTTTCTGTTTTAAAAGTTGCTCTTATTAAATTTGAGAGTTCTAACAACCCTTGAGATTAGAGGGGAAAGGTTTTATTAGGGGCGAGTAACGAGTGTCGATAAGGAGGGATAATGTCCCTCGGCAGTGGGAATGGTACAAAATCCACGCAAAAGCGTTATTACCTGTTAGGGAAAATAGCAATATTTTATAGTAATATTATCGGCTCCGAACGTTGGAATGTAATCGCTATTCACATGATAATGTATGTGTGTTAAAATAGATAATTTCGATAGACGTGCAATCATATTTAAATTTATACAATAAGTAAACTCATCATCATCGGAGTGTTTTGTTGCTAAATATTACTTACAGAAACGGATCACAAGCATTTTTTGTAGAACTCCACATTGAAGTAAGTAACACATGAATATACCGACCGATCGAGTACCTACACGTCATAGTTCCGCTTAAGTCTCTGAACTTGAATTGCAGAAAGGGGAGCCAACCATCTACTGTTTAATCTCCAGTTCAATCTTGACTTAAATGAACACCTAGACTACCCCTGTATTGATTGTCTGATACCATTAAGCCACTAGTTTGCTAATGAATTGATTTGGCACGCAGCTTACGCCAATAGCTAAATGGATGGACGGATTGACGGATTTCAATTTAAGGATTGTGCCATCCTTTGATAGGATTGTTGAATAAAAAGTTACTTATTACAATCGAATTTTCGAATTAACATTTTATATGTGATGAAAGTAGCAAACGAGCATGTAGTCCACGTAATGGTGAGTGGTAACTGCCGCCCATGGATATCTGTAATTGATTTCACATAAGATTAGCATCTTGTTGGAACGTCTTGGAAATGTATGTCTTTCTTACCACACTCTTTAAACCCGAAGACAGTAGCGTTTAACACTGCAGTTTCTAAGCAGAAGTAGTTTAGGCGGTGGTGTGATCGGAGTCAATCCACAAAATGTTGTATCACCTTCCAACCATAAACATATGGTTGTAGGCTATATGACCTTACCTTTACAGCATGAACTACGCAAATCAACAGGAATGCTATCAGTTTAGATATCAGTTCAGATTTAGATGAATGGTACCGAATATTCGCGTGGGGATAAAATTGCTGTAAATTTTTGGCAAATGTTATTTTAAGGAAGAATAAAATTATACAAATTTAATTTGTAATTTATAATTCGTTTCCTTTGGACTTTTTTCTACATTAGTAAACCGTGCGTGTTCAGTTTTGATTGAATTCGAATGCTAGGTGTCTAGATTTTAATACAGACGTCTGTAAATATTAAAACTGATGATGTGTACTAACCAGACAGTTGGTAGATTAAATACTTGAAAACAGCAAAAGCATGGATTTACGGAACACAACAAAAGATTAAGTGGATTTCTTATAAAAAGGCAGACAACGGTAATAACTAAACAAGCAAATATTCGAATCTATATCTTCTACTCAGCGTGTAGCATACGATTACTGTTATTATTACATGAAATTCTCCTATATTTTCATTTCTTAAAACTAAAGTATTTCCCGATAGCTGCACGTCTCGCTCATATATTATGTTCCGAAACGAGACAGACTGAGCGAGGATCCGTACACTGTCTAGACGCCCTAAATTATATCGTTTATGAAGGTACACTTTTTACGCCAGTCTTGATACACCTTAAATTGCACTTGATAAAACGATAAACTGCAATATGCTTAAAGTATACGAGAAATGTTTTCGTAACTAACACAGCTTCTTCGAGTTTTATTTGTTTGTTAATAACGAAGTGAAAAACAATGACAATGAAGTCTGCAGGTGTAAAATACAAATAAATTGTTGAATATAATTAGAACAAAATTTTGAAGCTCTACTAAACTTTAAGTGATTGTCATTTTAACATTTATTACCTATACGACTTTTAATGAAATTAACATTAATGATGACATTCAAGCAGCGATAGCCTAGTGTGTCGAGGGGTTCGGGGTTCAAACACTACATTTGCTATAACGGTGAAGGAAAACATCGTAGGGAACCGTGAGGAAGCCTGCACACTTGAGAGTTCTTTAAAAACCAAAAAAGGTCTCAAAAAGTGTGTGAAGTCTACCAAGTCGCACTTGGCCAGCGCGGTGGACTATGGCCTAACCCCTCTCAATCTGAGGTGAGACCCGTGCCCAGCAGTGGGACAGTAATGGGTTGACGATGATGATGATGATATTCTGTGGAAAATAATATTTAAATTTACAAAAACATCGATAAAATTACACGATACTGATCGGCAAATCCATTGAAACCTTCACGACGCTATTAACATTATAATCAAAGAAAACAACTGCAACTAGTCACGGAATATTCCTCTATTGAATACCTTATACGATATAAATCTGGTCATATCACAAAATCGATAAGTATTGGATTTTTCGTTCCTAGGGAAGAGAAGAATGCATCCACCATTTACATTGTTTTTATCTGGTTCCATTATAGGCTTGAAGCGATATGCGAACAATTTGAAGAAAAAGACATAAACTATACCAAAGTTAATCCAGATTGGTGTGGAAGTAGCGGCACTATTTTTTATATACTACTTCACAATTTTTTTTATTTCACCTAAGCTCAAGTTGTATGAGTGTCCCGCAAAATACTTTTTCTCCAATTTTTTTTCCTATTACCTACGTTTTCATAAAATTTTTAGATGGCTTCGCGTTTTGTCGTTACATATTACATGTTTGCTTGCACAAATTTAAAGGTGGTAGAACCCTTTGTAGTTCGACTCCGACGGCACCACCGCCACACTTATTTCTGCCTAATAACAGCAGTGTTAAGTGCTGCTGTGTTTTGGTTTGAAGGGTGTGGTAAGGGCTATAAACTTAACGAGGCATTCCAACTTCGTCCTCAGGGGTAGCAACGCATCTCTGGTCGACTTCAGTTGGGATTCTGGTTTCATCTGAGGTGGACCACAAATGTCCAGGGGCGGCAGTTGCCACTTACCATCAGGTGGACTGCATGCTCGTTTGCTACTCCAGCATATATATATAAAAAAAACAAATAGTAACTCTTTCATGTGGAGACACATTTCATTTCATTTACTCACTTCACCCTAAATCATGGGCTTCAAGAGAAAAAAAACGATGAGACATTGTTTAAGGAAGGGATAAGGATTTAACGACAGTACATAAAGATAACAGGCCAGGATAAAATTCAGAATGCGAACGACACATGCGATGGGGTTCGAGGTTTAATTTTGTATTGGAATCAATTTGGGACATTGTTGATCTTCATCGACTCGCCTTTTGATTTTGAAAACCAACTATCATTTTCCAATTGATTAGGTTTGGAAATACACTCATAAATAAAGTACGAGTAACTTAGTTGCAACTAAAACTCTTGAATATATTAATATAGAACGCTTCGTGGTTCGACTTCAAACACCGCTACACTTATATTTTCCACGTTAAAACATTGTATATTTGATGTATTCTAATTTGATGGATGTGGTAAAACTGAGGTACTTACCATGAGAAATTCTAGATCAGCCAGACATCAGGTAGGACTTTTCCTTTTTGAACTTGAATACAGACGTTTGTGGGCAGCACTGTTCATTAAACATCAGGTGTTTAGTTATAGTTTTGAACGGAGAGTAGGTACCTATTAATTTCGTTTAGCTATACTACCTATATTTATTTATGATTACAGAATAGTCCTTAAAAGTCTTCATTTATTGAAATAGACATGACAAATATTATAATAATTGACAAAAAGTTACGTTCGACTCGAAATTTGCTATATAAAAAAGTTTAAAATGATAAATGCTACTTTATTGCATTCTTTTAAACGTTAAACAAGTTTAAGGCAGAATTATAATAAAGTGTTCTATTAAAATGATGATGCATTCTGTAAAACGCAAATAATTTGTTTCTCGGATGTTTATATGTAGTATTTGAATAAATGCACGTATTTCAATATTTGAATACGGCATCGAACGTATTCGAACGTTAGTGAATGAAAGCGAAGGCCAGGGTCGAAAGGATTTTTTCTTACACAATTACATATCTTATCAATATCTATGTAACTGGAATCTTATTAAATCAAATCGAATTGGCGTTATTCTTACCAAATGTTAAAATGTAATTTATATATGTAAGTATGTTAAAATTTTGATGAATAAAACTTCACCACATCTTAAAAATCTTGAATAATTAAAACTGCGTGTCAAAATATTGTGATATACAAGCAACGTAGTAGACGTTGCTTGTATATCACAATATTTTTCTGTTTTCCCTTTAAATATATTAGACTTAATCTAATAGGAATAGGAAGAGATAGGTACATTCTATATTGAGAGGTTTAGAGATAATAATGTTTGAAGACATTCACTTCTTTTTCTTAATTTTACATAAAATATTAAGAAACATAGAAAATTTCCACTAATGAAGCCTTTTAAAACAATGGGCATTATATTACTCCAAGCTTACCTGCCACCCCTTAGGAAATAAAAACTTATCAGCCAACTTCTTCCCGGTTATCTCCGGGCCAAGCAAACACTTTTTATTTTACGACCTTCCCCCTTACTTCGTACCTCGCAAGTTACCGTTTTAAAACTATCTTAAACTGTCTGTTAAATTTTCGTCTAGTTTCAAGCTGAACATAATACGGTTTAAAGTTTTAGGTCCTTACAAATATATTAAGTGCTGTGTCTATTTATCAAGGTGATTCGATAATGGCCCAAAAAGATTGTCCATAAAATGTCAAGTAGGTGCTTGAATAAACGGTATATAGGAAAGAAAATATTTTGGCTCAAGAAATACAAAACAACCAGCAAAATTTTGTATGTTGTAAATAATAATAATACCACAATATATATTACTCTCTGAGCCCGGCACATTTACCCGCGGGTAAAAAAAAATCATATGATATAGATATAATCGAAATTGTACACCTTCAACAGTTTTAACAAAATTCGGTGTGCACGGTAGAAATACATCCATTATTAATAATCAATCTATCGAATGTTTTCTTCGTTTTGACGAATTTTACTTTTATCTTAGAAAGTGTTTTGGGTTCAGCAAAAACAAATAAAAACTATTACCGCTCTTTGTTACTACCCAATCTATCCATTTTTTTTCTTCCAAACATTTCCAAACAATTTCTGGTATACAGAAATTATAATTTCTGAAGAATACAGAAATTATAATTTCTGTATACCTATTATTATGTATTGCTATTGTACTGCTTGTATTATGTATTGCTGAACCCAAAACACTTTCTAAGATAAAAGTAGAATAAGAAACTTATCATGACGTTAGTAATCTATGACTATGACTATCTGCTAGTAAAAATTCCGTGATTCGGTCTGTCTGTTTTAAAGATAAGTACAAATAAACTGATAGACCGTCAGACAAAAATCTTGGTAATTGTTTTGTTTTTATAAGTCTCGTATGTACATATGCATTGAGAAAAAACCTGTTAGTTATTACAAACAGACAGTTCAATTTTATTCATTTATATAGATGTGTAGGCAACATTCATACCGATAGACATAAGCAATCATTTAATTTTGTAATATGTAATATGTATATCTATAATATATATACTTTTATGATGAGTTTGGAAAACGTATTACTTTGCACTAAGACTAAGTTAGTTGATAAGTTAAGACTAAGTTAACCTTTAAGTAATTTTATGAGAGGGTACAGTAGTCGTGAAATGTTATTTATTGGGCACTGAACAAGTCAAGCAGTTAATGTACGATATTCGCACATTTGATAAATGCATGCAGTATTTGCGAACAAAACAATAGATTCCAAACGCATTTTTTACTATTAAATTGATCAAATATCGTTACTATCGTCGTCCTCTATTTACTATTATTATTTACCTAAGTTATATTCCGATTGATTACTTCCGACATATAAACTTTATTTCTTAATGTTTGTTTATGTTATACGATGTCAAAAGCATAAATTGCACAACATATGATTAACAACAAAAGGTTTTTATAATGCCTTAACGTTTAATATATTTTTTCACATAATCCAAATTTTTTATTACTTGTTTTTATTTAACCTGTTTTAGTTGTTGTACATGTGAAGTTGGGGTTAATTGGCTGAGCTAATATTTTGCAATTTTGATTTGAATGACAACATGTTTAGTTTAGAGATATCAGTGCAAAATTGTAAATAGGGGATGCCTCAAAATAGTGGATGAGGTTTTTTATACACCTCTAGGATAAGGGTATAAATTGAAAGGACTTCCTGAGAAGAATACGAAAACGTAAATGTAAGTTTATTTTAATTCAAACACATCTCTTCTCAATCTGGCCATCTTAAACGTTTATGAAACAAACGGACTTAGTAATGAAGGAAAACTAATTTTATTTTGGAGTCTATTTGGTTATTTCATCTATGGCGTGCAATAAATAATGAGTGTGACTCATTTATGGGGGGCGAATGGAGTATAGTAGCTTTAGGTTTGACTTGCAAATTTACGTAAAATATCGCACCAATGATAAGATTTATGCTACTTTCATATCAATTTTCATTAATTAACCTTTCTTTACATTCGCCTTTACACGCATATCGCATACATATATAGCAGGAATACTCTTAAGGGCTAAAATATTTTTTGCGAGGCGGCCCATTTGATTCCATCATTATCAGGTAGCATTCCCG
>DWRA01001364.1:0-17395 GCA_018250295.1 Spathilepia clonius
CCATGGGCGGCAGTTGCCACTTACCATCAGGTGGACTGCATGCTCGTTTGCTATTCCGTTATATATAAAAAAAAAGTGTGTGGTGTACTAGGGATTATGAATGTGAATAATACTTCTTACAAATACCTACTTAATACTTTGTTTTAATATTGTTATTAAAGTTAGTTATGGAAATGAGGTATAAGTTAATAAGGTAAAGTCGTCATCGTCAACCTATTGCCGCTACTGAGCAAGGGTTTCCTCGCAGATGGGAGAGGGTTAGACTATAATCTACCACGTCGGCCAAGTGCGAATTGACAGCCCTCACACACCTCTGCAACCTGATTTTTGCAACGAATTCAAGTGTGTAGGTTTCGTCACGATGTTTTCCTTAGATGACACTTACCTTAATCAGCTTTAATATTAGAAGACTTAATACATATAATCGTCAAAAGCATTCAGAGAAACCGCATACAAATATATGTAGCATTTAACAATGGTGCTTATCAAAATTACTTCGAAATTTTAAGATTTACACTTAGATTAATACTACTACTGCATACGTAAGGATTCAATGATAGGCATCAGTGGCTACCTATTTAAAAACTACAAGTGAAACCGAAGTCTAAATTAGTGCAAGACGCAATAAATCTTAACGATGCCCCGCTAAATAAAATAAAACGCCGCTGGCCACTGAGATAGCTTCGGTAACATTCCCACGGTGAAACAGGAGCATTGATGTATTTGGCATTGAAATTTGCAAAATATATTTTAATTACCAAGTTCAATGAGGATGGGTTTGGCGATTTTTTTTAATAGTATTGGAAGGAAAGGAATAGGATTAGTCTTATTAGTAAGAGCTTGCGATCCACCAACTCCATATAGAATAGATTCCATGTAAAACCGATCACAGATATTTTGCCACTCCTGAGGACTAAGACAATCCCCCCGTAGATATGCCTGCCAGTATCCATACTCTTTCACCGAAATGCAAAACTAATTGACACTAGCAGCGGGTGTGGCGGTGGTAGATACTAAAACGTTTCGTACTACAAAAATAAGTTAATTACCACAATGAAACACTATAGAACTAACTTTCAACTCCGCCGAAAACGAACCTGGATCCCATTTCATATGTATCTAGGTCATAATATGCTTGTAGGTTCTGATGTACAACTTTTACTTCCAACATTTCTCCTATTGTGTACATAAGTTTAGACGCACACACCCAAAGCCCAAAGAGTGTACGGACGAGGTGACCTCACGCACACGGAGACACATTCACCTGTAGCGACCCACTCGTGCCTACTGTCACATGTTAGGGTGCGACCACATTGTATTTATAATTAAACTTAAGTACTTACTTTAACTAAAAAATTACGAAACAAACAATATTTGAATAATAACTTATCAAACCAAATAATTTTTATCATGAATACTTTTATAAATATTTTGATATACTTAAGAAGTTTTTTTTTCCCAGTACTATGCTGACATTTGATAAATATAAAAAACCAAAAACGTTAAAATAATATAGTAGTTCTATCTAAATAACATATTAATCATAGAGCAAATAAGAAAAATCGTGTTATTGTTTCAAAACATTTTAAAAATCTTGGCAAACTCAACAAAAACGCGCATGATTTTCCATAATTAAATTTACATGCAACAAAAACATAATTAAGAGCGATGTCGCAAAAAACCTAATCTATTTCGCTGTTCAAAAACAAATGTAGCCCACGAATTTCCTGATGCGATCATTTATAAAAGAAACCACTCTAATTAAAGTCATGATTATAGATCGCAAAAAATGTAAACACTTGTGGCAATGTACCGTCTTAGGCTTGCCGTGCACGAGGCGGATATCACGCTGCTATTACGGAATACTTGTTTGCTGCTTAGAAAAAGTTGTATACAATGTATCTAAGTCGGCAATACGTTTTTGTAAGGAGTAATGTTAGTCAAGTAAGAATCTTTACACAAAACAACTGACAGAATATGCTAAGCATGTATGCTTTCATAAAGAAGTGTAACTTTTTCTAAAATAAAACAAAATAACATATGTGAAAAACTTACTTCACGTCATCTCAAAATGATTGTTACGCTTATTAAATATCGAAGAGAGTTCGCAGAGAGTTAGAAGAGACAGAGAGAGTTCGAAGAGACTTTGCTAAAAACTGAAATGTTTAGATCCTGTTATCCGGTGTAATTAAAAGTTAACGGGTTCGTCTGTAACTGGCCTAAGACGTAAACTCTGACATTCAAGCACACATGCGCTTGCGCATCGACGGAGCATCGCTACGCGTCACCTGTCGACTCCACCGCGACCTCCCATCCTCTACGTTATTAATACACTATTGGTCAACACGCACACACAGAAAACACCTCCATTCTAAACTCAACCTTGGTTACGAATAATCTTTATAAACAAAAATTCAGCTTCCGTGTGTTTGTATCCACAAAACTAGAGAAGTAGTCGATAGATTGACTTAAAATTTCTATGCAACATTATTGTGGTATGTAAAAATGTGTTTATATACTTTTTATTCCGAAACTCATTTGGAATATGACGTAAAATGAGTGATAAATTTAACGATGTGTTTTATCGGTGAATTTACATATGTTCACTGCAATACTTTTATTTAGATGCCTAAATACGATATGACATTATTATGACATAGGACATAGATAACTGGTATGGTCCATTTTTCCTTAGAGCCGGTCTACTTATTACAATCGTCTACACGCACACTGCAATTCGGAGGTGTCGAGGCATGCATGTGTGTACGAGGCATCGCTTTTGAATGGATATCGGCCCAGCTGCGCTGATATTGGACTGTGTGGTAACTGAATAAATAAGGTTGAAGTTAGAATGTACTAGGAAGTAAGATTGGATAGAGCACGGCGAAATGTAGCTCTGAGGTCGTGGGAAGGCAAACCGACCGGTGATTCGGTTAGTTATATTATTTTCAGAGTTATAACGGGATGGGTTTTGATAAGGCGCTATATGGATGAGCGGCCTGTGTTTGATTCTTTGAATTCGATTCGAACACATGTTTGACGGAAGTGGATATTTATGCATATAGGTCAGGTATTCATTCGAAAATGATTTGTGAGGGTCAGTGTACAAATATTTTGAATTCGGAGTAACAAAAGTCACATCAATAATATGTGAAATTTAGAGTAGTCAGCTTTTTAATTTGATTACATATTTAGTTTATAGTCACACTTTTAAATCGTTTTATTAATTGTATTGAGTGTTAGAACGACGGTTTTATTTAATGTCATTTTATGAGGATATTTAAAGTTTTTACATAATTTCTTCTACGCATTTAGTTTTAAATTTTGATCTCAGAATAACTGAAGAGGCAGGGAATAAGGCATCCAAAACAAATATTCTCTAATCTTCCTGATAATTGTTCTATACTATGAAAACCACATTTCTAGCGTAAAATGTTTTGCGTATGAAGTCTGACCATATAAGAGAATCTTCAACATTTACAACCATTACTTAACACATCAAGTGTTCACTAGATATGTGTTAATTTATAAACACAAGCATCTTGAATCCGAGGAGTGTGTTCGAAGTGTGGAACTAGATAAGTGTATGATGAAACATTTATTTATACTCGTAGGTATGAGTAATTGACTGTGAATATCATTTACACAGTATAGTATCGTAACTAGTATTACTTGTTTTTATTACGGAGTTTTTATGTACCTATAAATGTAACATACTATATATTGTGTGCGTGATGTACATGGGCGGCATTGAACACTACTCCAGCTGTAGTAGCGGCTACTATATGATATGATATCACCACCTGCAGCTGTACTGGTTAATGCCGCGCGTTTGATATACATTAAAGTTAGAGATAACTAATTTTCAATACGGACTTGCTCTTGGCCGGCGTGGCGGACTGGGGACGAAGTCCATCGCTTTCTAACAGGAGACCTATACCCAACTCTTACTAGGATAATAATTGCTACTTACTAAGTAGAGGTTACCGGAAATCGAACTTGATCCTTTGCGTGAAAGGTTGAAAATGTATAAGTGTCACATTTTTTTTTATAACATTGAAATAGCAAACGAGCCACGTAGTCCACTTGATTCCTATTCGCTCACTACTGGCCACTGCCGACTGTGGATGTCTGTAGCCAACAATGTATATGGAATAAGACAGATTCTACCTGAAGCCGATCACAGATGCCTTGCCCCTCCAGAGGACTAAAATGGTCGACTCATACGCATTTGCAAACAAAGTTTATTTCAATTTTATCTTTTTGTATAATATCTTCCTACATTACTTTGTAGAATGTAAATATATTACGTTTAAAGTTTATTACTGTAGCGAATGATCAATAACACTTTTACAGTCAATATAAATTCAATTTGTTATTTATTTAATAGTAATTTTAATGAACGCTTACTGTCATTATTTAATTTACAATTGCCATAATAATGCTTTTAGTTGTTTAAATATTACTAAATTTCGTAGTAAAGTTTTCCTAACAATATCTTAAGAGATTATAGTATTATATACAAAACTATGCTACGTAAAGTTAATCGCCATTTTTAAATACAAATCTCCGTTTTCATAATGAAGTTTAAATTCTACGGTTTTCTTTAAATATTGATACAGCAAACGAGCATGCAGTCTATTAAATGGTAAGTCGCCACGACATCTGTAGATTAAATTCCTACCTGAGGATGGCCACAAATCCCTTACTATCCCTGACTATGTTGGAACGCTTCGTGTTCAAGTGTATATCTCCCGTATTCCACCGTTCAGAAAAAAACACAGTTGCGCTTAACACATCTGTTATAATCGCTGTGGTATCTCCGGAGCCACGAAGGGTTCTACCTCCTTCAAATATATATTTTTATATATGGGAGTAGCAAACGAGCATTCAGTCCACCCGATAGTAAATGGCAACTGCCGCCTATGAACATTTGTAAACCACCCCAAATTACAATCCGACCTGAAATCAACCACAAATGCATTGCTACCCTTGAGAACTAAGTTGGAATGCTTAGGATAAGTAAGTGAGCTGGCGGAGTCGAACCAAAAAGGGTTCTACAACCTTTAAAATTCTTTAATTCTATTAACATTACATAGAATACTGGCCTTCTCGCAAACTAGAACACATAAAAAGTTATACCATATTGAACGGATGTTTGAAATGAATCCGTAGAGGTCGCTAATCGCTGCGTGTTAGTGCAAAAGTAAAAGTGATCAAACGTACAATTAATCTAGACTCGCGATGGCACAAACAGATCGTTTTCCGCTATTAATCATTTAGATATTATATTATGAACCGAACCTAGTGATTACGTGTACCAGTTTTTAGGGTTCGCTAGTAAATAGATAATCTTTTTTGCGCTTCATTGCATACAAGTAATGTTTTAGTAGTAGCAAAAGTTGTGCGTGATACAAATAATCTAACTGCGTAAAGTAATTTTAAAGTAATACTTTTTGGCACTTTCGGAAAAACGTATCAGAGTGTAATTTAGTGTTTGACAAAGCTGCGCGCGCTGATGTAAATCATGCTTTATTTTTAATATTTAATTTCGTGATAATATTTGCTAATTTAAAAATAATTGCATATTTTTTTTATTAAATTCGTCAATAAAGTGAAATATCTTACAGTTGCATAGAGGCTCGGCGCATATTCCGTCACTGCTCCAAATCGTCCCAACGTGGATTGGTTGCGAAGGGTATGGGTCAACCAACGGTCCTTAAAGACTTCCTATATGGTTAACGGTTACTATGCAGTAATAACTGAGACGTATTTACCTTCGTGTTGTTACCTCCAAAGGACGAAGGGAAAAAAATGCGTTTAAAAATATATTTACTCAATTTATATCAATTCGTCGTTTTGACATGACAAGCGTGTCCTCCCATATTTCGACCCTAAAACAGGTTACTTAAAATAATAGGTCTATGTTATCTATAAGTTGTGAGATAAACGAGAAGAGGTGCCAGCGATACTACGGAACCTCGGTTCCAAAACCGAACAAAATCAAAAATCGATACCGTTTTTTATAAACTTCTAGATAGATAAAAAGAGTTATTAGATCGATGAAATGGCTCCATTTTAATAACCTTCTTAGGGGCATTACGGTATAAATTATACAATTAGTGGTAAACGTTAATGGTTTGACAGCCGGTTCTAGTATCGATGTTACGGTGAGAAGTATTTTTTGGACAAATTTCCTTTTCACTAAATCCACTATGTAATTTACGACACTTCAACCACCAGTCACTGTAAATATATTAGATAATTAATATTATCTATTAATTAGTGTTACTTTATTACCTAAAAGTAATAATAGGGCCTAACTCCATGTAGCAAACCGCATGAAGGTTGTGGTATTATTTTAATTTTCCTTCATTACTACTTTTGGATAAATTTGGATGTTTTTGAACGCAGACATGAAGTACATTAGTAAATATTTCTAAATAAATTTCAAAGTTCAAGTTCAAGTTTCAAAGTTTCAAGTGTTCTCAAAGTACCTTTTAGATGGTTTTTAGTATTTTTAATAATAAAACAAAATTATTCTTTGAGCTAATTAAATCAATTTAACTTAAAAAAATAAAATTAGCTGTAATAAAATAAACGTTACTAATTTGTATAATACTTTTAAAAACTTTGAGCCAATTTTATTAGTCAAAAGTTATTTGACCTAAAATTAGTTTTGACTGTAGCATCGATACTGTTCTTACTAATTCAGTGTATCTTTTGATAGACGCCGCCACTTTTACCTAATTACAATATAAAATTTAATTATTAATTTTTCTTTCATTAATATGGTAATGTTTGATGATCAATCGATCGAACTGGACGTAAAAGCGAATCTTAATCTCATTTATACACCAATAAATCTTAATTGAGCCATTATAACATAAGAATTACTTTGAATTTGCATTGCTAAATAAACTTAAAAGCAATAGTTATTTTTCTTCAAATAATTGAATTGTAATATAACATTGCATATTTATAACGTTCAATACTTGAAATGGTCTTTTACCTGTGTCCATTATGAAAGCTTTTGTTGTTACTGCTATTAGGTTACAAATTAATATATTTATTTATGTTCTTATTTCAAACATTTTTTCGTAAGTGTTATTGTTATCTACGCGTTCTGCTGAGTCCACAATTAGTAAGGTACTAAAGATTAATAAGGCTTTTAAAAATACAAATATGAATAACAATACTTTTAACTCTCATATTAGTTTAGATCTTGAACACTCACAGAAAAACAAAGAATATAAGAATAATGAAATTAATCATATACTTGATAAATTTAACTATTTTGAGCCTTCAAAAGGCATACCTAAAGCTTGTGTTTATCGTTCTGTCAGTTTTATGCACGCTGTGTAATATTAAATAGTTTACAAGCTGTTTCAGGGTCAACTTACATGAATATATAGCTTACCAATTCACTATATGGACCTCAGGTAAGACCGCAGCTCTTGTGATAATCATTCATCAAAATTTTGAGGACTATTTGACTTATCTAACATTTTTAGAGTTCCATACACAATGGGTAAAAACGGGATCCTATTACTAAACCTCCGAAATAACTATGTTCATTCGTAAAAAGGCTCTATCTCTTAAACCGTAATAAATAGAAAAATAAAAAAAATGTTAGTATTAAAAAGAGGGTTCGCATACTTAAAATAATTTTTTCAGAGTTTATCGGTTTGTTTTTCATATATTATTTTTAAAAATCTATAAGTTTAAGGATTGCTGGCATGGAACCCTCCATGAGCAAATTCAATTATCAAAACTTTAACTTCAAACTTCAGTTAGTTTAGAACATGCATAGCTGTAAATCCGTTACTGCATTTTCAATATAGGTATCGCTCGCGTAAATCATCTCGCATGCCACGAGGGTACATTTAATTTGTACGTTGAATTATTACATAACGTGGCGCATAAAGGTCGCGGGTTCGAGTCCCGTTCACCTTGATTTTTAATATTTTAATGGAAGTTAAGTAGCAAAGAGAGCATGTTATTAAGGTTTATAAAATAGCGCTTATAGCTTTGTGGTGTTGGCGTTTCATAAATGATTATTGATGTGAGGTTATTTAAGATGTAATTAGTTCGTATAAGGTTAGGGTAAGGCTGAGTGTACTGGGTAAATAAGTAGTAGTAGTAGTAGACAGATTTTTTTATTATGTAGAAGTAACAATCGAGTCTGATAGCGTCCACCTGAAGGTAAGTGGCCACTCTAGTCCACGGACGTCTGTATTCATTTGAATATCTGTGAGTCTCTAAAATTTAAGCCCTATGTGAGGTCGGCTGAAGATACGTTGACTATGGACTAAGTTGACTAAGTACTGTGGACTAAGTTGCAATGTCTCGGATAAGTATGTATTTTATGTTAAGGATACACAATCTTTCACACCAGAAAATAGTAACGTTCAACATTGTTGTTATTAGACAGAAATAGGTATGGCGTTGGTGCCACTAGGGAACCACAAAGGATTCCACCGCCTTCACCATCACAGTATTATCCGTAATAATTCTTACGTTTACATGGTCAAATGTCTATTGTGACAAATTACCTATCATCACAACAATAATCTTATACGAGCAGTACATAAAAAGTATTATTTTTATTTATGAATATCGTTTTAACATAACAATATAAAAAGGAATATACTTGACAAATTGCTGAGATGGCAAGATAAGGATTTCACAACAAGCACCAAACGAACCCAACAAAAACCGAAACTGTGTTCAGTGCTCCGTACGCCATATAAATAAATCATACCTAAAATTATTTCTTCGTACTCCAAGTAGTTCGAATAAAACATTATCTCAGCAGAAGTCAGAGGTCGCGGCCCAAAATTGTGGTGTTTAAATAAGTAATTCTTTTAAAAGGTCCATATTATTTTATGCGTCGTATCTTTTTTCTCGAAATTGGCCATTGTTTATGGCTAATTGCTTTATTTACAGTTTTTCGCCAACAAATTTAAGCGAGCTGGCTACAGAAGTGATGTGTGATGTCTCTGTTTCTGACTACTTGTTTTATGTTTATTATCTCAGTTATTTCTGACTCATAACTGAACATTTAACGCTGTTGCTATGTGGGTGCTCTGAAGCGGGTAGTATGATAGAGAAATATAATCTTCAGTTTCAATTTAATCATCTGCAAAATATCCGTAGACGTTGTCATTCGACCACTTGAAATGCATTGATAATAACGTTACTATAAAAACTAAATTGGATCTGCCTTGTTATACATTTTAAACTAGCAAACAATATTATAAAAACAAACCTTAATGCATTATCCATGAGATTTTTGAACTTAGTTCATTAAATCCATGGACTGTAGTGGCCACTTACCAACTTTAAGGAGTAGGGAAGCGAGTACTATTCTACCGCTATTCCTATTTCTAGGGTGAAGCAGTTCTTGTGTTTCTATAGAAAGATTTGGGTGCTGGCTGACTTACATATGAGGCGATAATCTTAGAAGGGGCAATGCATGTGTGATTGACTTCAGGGAGAATCTTTATTCTAAGTTCTATATGGAGATATTTATATATCCATTAGGGGCAGTCCCCACTTACCATTAGGTGGACTGCACGTTCGTTTGTTAATACAATTTAATAGAAAAAGGCAGACATATCCATTTCCGTCGTAAATATACTTTTTATTGATTTCTGTAATTTTCACTTTTTTATATAACGACCATTTAAACGCCAACAAAGCCAGTCGACAAACTAGATTCCTCCTAATGACAAACGAACATAAAACAGATTACAAGCACTTAGGCTTCTTAAGAGCTCATTAGTAAAGCAAATAATCGAATGGTTATGCTAACAATTCCACATGAGACGTGTTTACACCTCAGGCTCTTACTGGCCCGTTATGTTATAGAGAGTGCAGATGGACCGAGGTGGATGACCTAGTATTTTGCTTTTTAATTTTTGTAAGTTCGAAACGTTTTTGGATCGAGCTAATGGTTCAGCTTTTTCGTGTACGTTCAAAAAGTTTGTCCGTAAAATAAATTAAATCAGTGTAGAGTTTTTTTTATCAGCTCTACCTCGCTGAAGTTAAATAGCAATTGCGGAAACCATGAATACACTTACTTTTTTCAAAAATCGGATATAAAATTTAAATTAAGATGCTTTTTTCGAAATTGAGCTTTCGACCATTTATATAAAAGATATTCAAGAAAGTTAACTAAAAAAGAAAAAAATGTTTCACTATGTTTGATAATGTAACGAAATTTTACGTGTTAAGTAAATCCTGAAGGTGGTAGAATCCTTTATGGTTTGGCTTCGGCGGCACCACCGCCACATCTATTTCTGCCTAATAGCAGCAG
Source organism: Spathilepia clonius (assembly GCA_018250295.1). Taxonomy (NCBI): domain Eukaryota; kingdom Metazoa; phylum Arthropoda; class Insecta; order Lepidoptera; family Hesperiidae; genus Spathilepia; species Spathilepia clonius. The sequence continues at coordinate 10,322 of DWRA01001364.1, forward strand.
TGTTAAGCGCTGCTGTCTTCTGGTATATAGGGTGTGGTAAGGGAGACTAACTCATCCGAGGCGTTCCAAGTTAGTACTCAGGGGTATCAACGCATCTGTTGTCGACTTCAGGTAGGATTCTAGTTCTATCTGGGGTGGATTACAGATGTCAATGGGCGGCAGTTGCCACTTACCTTCAGGTGGAGTGCATGCTCGTTTGCTACTCCATTATACATATATATATAAAAAACTGACATCTAACGTTACGATTCTACTACTGAATGCAGGGCCTTCCTATATCAAGAACTTTCGGCCATACAGACATCGCGTGGCTTGGCATCAAGGTCATCGATATAGCTGAAAACTTCGCTGAAAGATGCTAGTATCCATTTCTCGAATCTAATCACTCAATCGTCTTTTTCTGCGTCACTCATGATTAGTGAGGAAATGGAACTGTTTGAAGCCAGTAGTGTATAGCAAATCTGTGCTATCACGACCATTACCAACTTCGCGTATATAATTTCTCCAACCTTAAGTTTTGAACAAAGATAGTAATAGTACTTCACGACACGTGAATGTGACCGCAAACTTTTACATTGACAAACATTACCAGTACCTAAGGTACCAGTTTTATCACTAGAGATAATGCTATGCATAAGTAGCAGTGATAGGCTAGATAAAATTTTGAAAGATGTGTGAAGTCTACCAACTCGTACTCAACCAGCGCAGTGGACTATGACCTAAACCCCTCTCACTATAAGAGCAGATCCGTGGCCAGCAGTGGCACAGTAATGGGTTATCGACGATATAGTTATAAAGATTCCTGAAGCAAGACGTGAAAACTACATTTTTTATTATATTAGCGTAAGTTGTCTTATAAAATTAAATAGTATGGAGCTAGAATTCTGACTTACAGAGCGGTTGACAGGTCAAACAGCAATGTCGCGTATCAATCAATGTTTTGTTTCTTTGCTGATCGGTAACTTGATCATGTTATAATAGTTACGTTACGAAATATATATTTTTCATAATAATAATGAAAGAAATAATTTTTATAAATATCACAACGAATAGGAAGATTTTTTTGTAATGAATACCATATTGTGCCTAATTTACATTTGTTTTTTGTAACGTGAAGAACGAAATAACTTAATTTCAGTTCTTCATGCGAGGCTCACATACCGTAGTATTCACAGTACACATCGCTGCTAGCTGGCGATAGACAAAACGCACGGCAATAGTAAAATTAATTGCGTAAGAAGCACAAAGGATATTAAACTTTACTACCTTCGTGATAGAGTGCGCAGTAAATTCGCTGAAGACAAGCGGCTCTTCCTGACAAATTCAATGTGAACTTACTGCCGATTGCCGACTGAATGATTCGATTGCTTATGCTTGCGTGGAATTGTATAGAGCTGTGAATAACACAGGAAGATACAATTGTTTGATGATTTATTATAGATTATGAATATTAATGATGAATTATTAATTTAAATTTAATTAAGTGTTACTTGTCTGTAATGGCGTAATAATACTAAAATAATTTGAGTCACGGATCATAAGTTAAACGGCTATCAATAATGGACATACCAAGATATAAAAAGTTAAAAAAACTGACGAACTACGCCTATGATCTCATATACATGAGTGTGAATATAAATCAATAAAAAAATTAAAAGACATTTAAGTTTTAAATTATACAGGCTATGGGTTGAAATTATTTGTTTTCGAAATATTGATTTATCTATCATTTACGTTATTAAGTAAGCGTAACATTTCATAAAAATATTGTGACCAATTACCTCCATTATTATGTGTTCAACAACATACCATACACAATCTTCTATCATTTTCTCGTATCAAATCCTCGCAGATTGTTAGTATTAAAAATTATATTGACAAAACTAAAAGTAGCAGCTCCATAAACTTCCCACAGGTGCCTCAAAGCGCATGGACGGGGGACTCTCGTGAAATGTGAAATCTGATAGTTCCAGCTTTTTGCTGCGACCGTACCTTCTATTTTCACTTTTTACTTTGACTGTACCCGACTATGGGAATATGTACGACTTGTTAAACTACTGTTTTATTTTGTAGATAACTTTGCACTGAGTGAACGTTATGGTGGTTTTGTTGTTGTAAGAACGTGAAGCTTTCGATAGTAATGTTTCAAAATTAATTTAAGAATGATGTTAATCTATTTATTTTTTTATAAACGTATTAAGGTTTAGATGTATGGGCTGTTAATTCCTTATCGGTCCTAAGAATTGTATCGGTATCGGTTGTATTATTTGGATGCAGTTACACAAGGTCATTGGCGGCAGGGACCATCGAGTAGGTTACGTGCACGTTGGCTTCTTTTATACCTATAACGTATATACAAACGATCATGGGATCCACCTCACTTGAGCCCATGGATATTTTTAGTTAACCCCTGGAAGGATTATAGAACCTTAACTGAGGTACCCTTTTCGGACAGACTTGGAATGCCTAGTATAACTTTTTCTCCCTTACCACGCCCTTCAAACCAGGACATAACAACGCTTAACATGGCCGTTATAAGGCAGGAATAGGTATGGCGGTGGTTCAAACTAAACCACTAGGGACTCTTATTAATTGGTACCCGAGAGATGGGAGAGTTGTCTCTTGATAATTTGGCAGTTTAAAATCTACTATCAGACAATTTAATTTAATTTCTTTGTATACATAAAGCACAGATTTGTAAACAAAATCAATGCGTTTCTAATCTTATTGTGGGTTGTTAAAAATAACAAATAAAATAAACAACTAAAAGTGAATTTAAGACTAATAAATTCGCTTTTATCTTAAGCCTTTCATCAATGATACTATATATAGAGTATTACTTCTAAAAGCATTATGTCCACAGCGATATCTTTCAAATACGCCCATTCTAGTAATTACTTCATCTATAAAAAGGTGATAGTGTTTACATATATCTTAGTTACGGTTTATTATACGAATAGATTTTGAGGGACACAAAAATCTCTCTATGCATGTGGTTAGACGCTTGTGACATTGCCAGCGAAATGCGAGTTATCTATTTTTACAATAGACGCAGCAATGAGCAGCTCATCTGACGGTGAGTGATAAATACCGCCCATGTTTGTACATTTGTAATTAGACCCGACAATATTAGAATCCTACCTGAGGTCGGTAACAGATGCGCTGTAATAGCTGAGGACTAAATTGGAACCCTTCGGACAACTATGTCTGCCTAACCACACCCTTCAAAGCAGAATACGGTAACGCTTAACACTGCCGTTATTAAGCAGGAATAGACGCGCTGATGGTACTTCCGAAGTCGAACAACAAAGTTCTCCCACATTTAAACAGTGAACAGTAAGCCACCGCCTACACCGACATCATTTTGCTCGACATGAAAAACTTGTTCATAGCTTATCGTTCACCGTACTCGATGTGACATTGAAACAGATTAAGCCAATATTTACGATGCGATCTGACCTTTTTTCTTCACCTCTCACAATTCTCGACGACTAGCGGTTATTGTAATAATTCTGTATTTAACCAACGTATAAATCTATGCTTTGTTACCTGTGATTGAGAATTTATTGCCCCATGAAAAATTAATATCGTTTTAGTTGAACGGCTTAGCGGTTACGTAAGATCTGTTTTGATGACGGGCGGTTTTCTGTTGAAGTAGGCTTGAAAGTAAGCCTCTGTTGCTTCGATTCTTGAGTAACACTAGTTTTTATGATTACAGTAAAAGGTAGATTAAATATACGAGTAATGTGTATTCTCTTATTAATGAATGGAACTAGCTGTCATTGCTTAGTCTGTTTTATTTAATAAGATTTGAACAGAAATATTATTGCTATACACATAAAATTTCCGGCTCCAATGTATATCCGTGTCGTAGTTGATTATGGTCGCTTGCAACACCATATGTACCTCTACTGTTCATTATTTTATTGTACAGCATATTATTTATGGATCATTTTAGTGTAAATAATTTTACTTTATTGTATCTAAGAAGTGTATTAGAGATTAGTTGTCAATGTTATAATAGTGAGGGAAAATATCATGAAAAAACCTGCACATCTAAGCGTTTTTAAAAAATAAAGTTCTCAATATTGTGTGAAGTCTACCAATTTACACTTGGCCAGCGCGGTAGGCTTTGGACTAATCCCTCTTGCTCTGAGAGCAGAATCGTGCCCAGCAGTGGGACAATAATGGCTTGACGACGTGGCTAAATAAGTCTCTTATACCTTAATAATATCGGGTATTGTGTACTAATGCGTAGTACTCACTCAGTAATAGAATAAAATGATATTAAATGTTTACATTGTAAAATAATCATTCGTAAGATTTGCATTTTCCGTAAAAGAATGACAGATAAACATTATAATTAACTTAACGTCATAAAACACTGCGATAAAAACACGCAATTACACATGTTAGGATTTGAACCCATCGACCTCGCATGCAATTGTAAAACAAGGCGCTAATTTACATTCTTGTAATTATAAGATCAAGATAAGCATAGCGATCGCGTAAGGAAGTATGTGATTTGCACATGATCTTATTGAAGGTAAGAATTTAGGCCTCATTTATATCAGACATGAAAAGTGTCTTGTGAGACAAAATCATATTTTTCTATAGAATATTTTTAGAGGCACTAATACGTCTCCCTTACCACACCTTTCAAATCAGTAGCGCTTAACACTGCTGTTATTAGGCAGAAATAGGTGTGGCGGTGGTGTTGAATGAATGGTTTTCCTATTGCTAACTCTACTGTTAAGAGTGCGATATTGTATTATTATGGTGTGAGATAAGCAGCCTAGCCTTGATGATCACCTTAACAGTTGGGTAAGTACCCAATTTCAGGATCCATGCGAGTCAGACAGGATAATTGATGAATTTCCAAGGACCTATTTTGAGCGAAAACTACGTAAGAACTACTCTTACGTGTCGGACAGGTGTTTATCAGCAGACTTGCATATGAGACGACCATCTTAGTCCTGAGGAGTGACTGCACAACTACAAGTAAACCCCCGGTTCTATTTGGAATATGGTCACCCATGCAACTTCCAACAGCGAGAATCAAGACGAAAAGAGGGCTAGACGTAATCGATGATAAATGAATATCGCTTGCATTTTATTCGCTTTGTATATGACAGGTCGGTGAAGATGAGACCCACCAACAATCAATTGAACTTTAAATTCGATTTCCCGATCAATAAATAACACTTAAGCTAGAAAATAAATCCAAAACCGATTTAGAATGATCGATTGCCTCTGACACATTGCCGTTCTGCAAACCGATGATCGACAATCGATATGAATCGAATCGAATAAAATATCGATTCGGTGAACTCATCTCAATCTATTGTGGGGTTTGAATTGTAAGTGGTGGACCTTAGAAATTTATTGCAATGAACAATTTATTAAACTGAGACGTGTGACATAGTTTCTAATATCATATATTTAAAGTTACAAATCGATTGATAAACTCGCCGTTGTGAGATGCAATAATGAACAACGACAAAATAGTCGTGATGCTGCAGAGTATTTAGTCGTATCGCTTTGTATTAAGGGTCATTTTCCTTTGTTTTGAGTTTGTTGTATAGTAGTTATTTACTGATTCCTAACACGGCAGTTATTAAAATACAATGCAGAGGATAGGTCTGTGACGTCGGCGGAGTTGAAAGACTTTGAATGGCGATATATCCTTCAGTTTATATAGGGCTGTTCATCTATCGAGGCTACCAGATCTGTTAAAGATTCAAACGTATACGAAAATAAAAGTAGGTAATAAGACTATTTCAGGGATGTACTTTCATTATTATTTATTACATAGTAGAGGGTTAATTATTACATAGTAGTGATTAAATCTATAACAATGAAACAATATATGAAATTAAGTTGATATTTGACAACCTCATACAAGGAAATCAGTTATTTACTTTTGTTTTAACACACACACATACTGGCGCACACACGTTTCGTTCGTGTCGTAGTTGGTTTGTTTTGTGTTTGTTTTATCTATATTACGAGTTACGTGCATATGACACATTACGAATATTTATACAAAATATCACTCAAATATTTTTTCATGCCAAAATTACTATAACATTAAAATTTCCTGTAAGTAATTTACATCTCACATTGTGATAAAATTTGAGTTTATAGGACGTTAGTTAATAATATGTTCACTTAGATATTAAATTTATCAATTTAATTAATTGATTGTTCATTAATTTAATTGATAGTTGCCAGCCCTAGCCCAGCGCGTGCCCATTCAACGCAATTTGTAAGCGGCGCTTGCTTCGAGCAAACAAGGATCAATACTGCCTGCACTTATCTAAACACAACCGATCAAAATACTCGCTTTAGCGTAAGCAATTACCATCGATTATGACCTTTATTGACCAGGTTCAGTTTGTACCGAGATTGTCATTTGAATAACCGAACGATGATGTTTAAGATATTGTCGAAATACGCAGTTTTGTCCATAAGAAGATAAAATTAGAAGTAAATTTGCTAAATGTTTCGCATAGAAAATACAAAATACAAAATTCGCAAGACTAGTTTGCAATATACTGTTTGCTTATTTACATGCGAATATCGTAATATGGTGAATCTTGTGGAAGTGGAAACTAAGGTTTCAAATTTCACGTTACTCATCCATACTTAACTATGTTCTATAATATTGTTAGCCGACCCGGCAAACGTTGTTTTGCCATAAAAATTATTGATCGAAATTTGGGTTTAAAAATATAGAAATAAAAAAAAAAGTTGTTAAAGAATTTAAAGTTTTCTGAATAATTACTCCCTAATCACCTAGAGCTGTTATTGGACCTACTTATGCAAAACAGAATCAATTCACACACTCACAGTTTTGTGAAAAAGCCATTTTTTGACAAAATTTTGTGTACTGTAAAATTTTAGGTCATTTTTAATAAAATCTATTTACAATATTGTACAAAATAATTTGTTCTGTGTATACAAATATAATATTCTTGAAAATCATCAACATTTTTAATTTGACGACCCGCGTGGCGGAGCGGTCACCATACCGGTCTGACACGTAGTGGGTTCCGGGTTCGATCCCCGGTC
>DWRA01001365.1:0-17382 GCA_018250295.1 Spathilepia clonius
CACAAATATCCATGGGTGGCAGTTGCCACTTACCATCAGGTGGACTGCATGCTCGTTTGCTACTCCATCATATAAAATATCTATATATATATATATATTAAATTTTAAAATATTCATTATTTACGTTACTGACAAGATATGACATAAATGTAAATAGAAATAATATAATAATGGATTTTTATGTCAAAAAATGGGTTTTTGTCAAATAAAATCTCAATTTTCTGTATAATTTTTCAAGTAAATCGAAATTTCTGGAAGCGCCAGTAGAATTTAAGGCCGTCGGATTTTTTTTATTTTTAAGTCAAATGCCTTGATATTTTAGGTTTGTTTTGTAAGTTTTTTTTGCCGAGGCTTTGTGACCTCTTTATGAAAGCTGTCCCCTTAGGGGATCGCTATACTGGAAATGCTGTCAAAGGGGATATTTTTTAATTTAATGTCATACATCGCCCCATACATATAAGGTCTAATATAAATGATATATACATATATCTTTTCGTGCTTTTAATGTGTCGACATGTAGTTATACTTTTGGGTACATTTAACTATTTATAGAATACATCATATTGTACTGAGACTCACAAAAATTTTAAATATATACACTGTAGAGATATTACATAAATATCTTATATATCATCGTAATATCTTATTACATATATCATATTAATCACAAATTTAAAATGTTAGAGACATCGAAATAGACAAAAATATAATCTATAGTATTTACATTTAATCAATATTAAAATTAATTATATATATATTATAACAAATATATATATTTTTATATAAAAAATAAGGGAAGACAGATCATGGTTTGATACATTAAATTATATTGTGCGTGTTTTAAAAGTTTTTAATATAAAATTCAGATTAATATTAAAATCACATTTAAATCGTGGAAAGATTAAGTACAGTATTGGTGCTCTCAATTTAGGTTTGCTACACATGTTCAAAGCCTATAGGGAAAAAGCCTAAATTACATGTACTGTTACTATAATTAATACTGATGTGATTGAAGTGTGTATTGAACGTTACAGCGTTAATACGGACAGTAAACTGAACGTCTAAGCGGTTCGTTAAGCATTTTTTCTACAACAAACACTAAAGTATCCGCCTTTGACACTATGTACAATGTAAAACACTTACACTTTGTATAAGTATATTTACACTTATACTGCGACACAATTCAATTATACATTGGTAAGTGTATATATGGCTTTTGTAAGTGTTTACATTATGATATTCCTATATTTATGTACATATATAAAATCTACTGTCGTTTTTTAAATATTTTGCATTTGTAAATACCTAAAATTATGACATAAATAATAAGATAATCAAATAAAAATATAAAAGTCTTAACACTCGTAAAAAATATACAAAAATATATATTTTAAAAATTAACTCATATGTAACATTCCAATATATTATCGTTAAGTTTTATAATTATTTATATAGTATATAACATAATATAAATATATCTAAAAAATGTTAATTAAAAATAAATAATATAATATATATTAAACGTTGGAAACATAATTTTAAAAACTAGTAAGATACAGGTTACCGACTCAAAATTTAGAAAACTGAATTTTAGTTGGGTTAGATATTGTTATAAAAAGGCACTAAAAGATATTTAAAATTATGATAATTAATTGTTGTGGGCCGTGCGCTAAGGCTTAGTACTCACGGGACGATTTTAAAACTGCTTTCGCGAATGGATCAGACTTGTCTATGATGAACCCTCGTAGAATATTAAAATGAAGGTTTCATAGCGCGGTTTATTTTCGATAGGTAACTTACATCGATTTATTTCCGTCCGAATTGTTATGCTGTGTTGCCGAGTGTAGGGCAGCTTTTGTAACCGCAGCAGTGAGTTAATCGCACAAAACTGCGGTCTCGTGAGTTTAAAATATAAAATAAAATAGATTTGGGTCCGCGCGCGGGCGTTTTAAAATTGCTCCGTGAGTGCTTACTCGTAAGTAGGATAACACAAAGTGAGAGAAGATAACTGTATGTATATTGTTACTTGGATACATTCCAGAGAATAAATAAAAAAGAAAACGGGTTCATGTTACGATTTCTATTTTTTTATTTTTTTGATAATTAGAAAAAATGGCAAATTTGTCGAAATTGTTTTTTTATTGATTTGATTTTTTTGTTGGCTTTTTTGTTTTTGTAAATTTAAAGTATATATTTTTTACTGTTGAGAAGAGTTTATCGAATTTAGAATTTATTATTTTACAATCTTATTTTTTATATATTTGATTTTAGACTAAAATAATAGTTCTGAGCCGTGAGAAAAATACTTTAGCGAAGTTTAAGAAAATATATATATTTTGTATTTTACATAAATATTTTTTCTATATTTATATATTTCAATAAAAAAGTAAAGAAATGTAAATAAATATTTATACGTTAAAATAATCCGTTCTCAGAATGAATATATATATTTTGACTTACGGCCATTTTCGCTAACAGAAAATAATTACCATATCAGCTTTAATTTATTTAAAAAGATGTGTTTTAGTTTTTAATTTTTTTTTAAACATTATGGACCTGTTTTGAATGTTCAACTGTACTTTAAGCGTGTATAAAAAATATTTTTTAAGTAATTTAGTTATCTGCTTGCTCAAAAATGGTGAAAAATGTGAAATATACAGGGTTGTATATCTTGTTCCTTCTATAGAGGTATTGCCTTATCGTCGGCGAATGTTAATATAGCTTATTTATTTTGTGTTGTTAAAAGAACACTTTAAAATCTTTTTTGACAATTATAATTCTTTTTTTTTTTCAAAATTGTTCATCTCTTATTTAGATCAACGGTTCTTTTATATCTTTCAAGTTATTGTTCGTTATATACATTTTTGGTTACATTAGATCCATTTCGCCTATCTCTACATCGTTAATCGATTACTCGCCGGCGATAGGACGCTTACCTATGAGCTCTGATTGCTCGTAGCCAATGTGAAAGTATTATTTGTTTTTCTGACTGTACAAACTTTTTCACATATGGCTCACTAGAACTAGATTTTGATTATGTTTTTATTTGCCTACTCTTATTTTGATTAGGGTCTAATAATTTACGTCACGTTTAGGGGGTCATATGATTCGAAATGTGACACGATGTGACAACAATTAGGGGGTTGTAAGCGTGACACACAATGTGACATAATAGGGAGGGGTTCAATAAATTCTTACGGCGTGGGACAATGCTGAAAGAAAGGTTTAGAAAAAATACAAAATGAATGTGACTTAATTTGTTAACGACCCTCTAGATCAAATATTATGAATATAATATGAAATATATATATGGTGAACGATATTAAATGAATAAAGATTTTTTCTAAATATTTAATGTAGCGGTGCCATTGTCGTTACCATTTTACTATAGAATTTTAATGTTTAAAAAGATGTATTTTTGCTAGTTATTTTATAAATTGTTTTGTTTTTTCGCGAAAGTACTTAAATTTAAAATTATTGGGATAGGTATCATTTGTAGATATTTTTTGTCGTAAGTGCTAAAGGAGTAAGTCATTTTTGAAACTTTGAAGTAAAAATATTTTTTAATTCTTGGATTCCATTAGTAATACTCGATTTAATGGTCGTGGCTATATATTTGTTAGCAAGGTGATTTATATTCTAAGATCTCGTCATTCTAAGAAATGTGTCTCGTAATGGGACAGCAGTGGTTGACATTGTTGTTAAACAAAAATATCTACATGTGAAAAGTTACATTTTCTACCGACGTTTTAGTTAGTAATTATAGTTAGTAAGTTTTTTTTTTGTAAATGATATATAGGTTTAGTAAAATGAGATTATCATCACGAATTTCGTAGTTAATGTTGTGTTTCTTTAATTGTTGTAAATATTAGTTTAGGTGACAATTTATAACATTATATTTACATATATTTCTCTCATTAGTATCTCGGTATCACAAATGTTATTCAAAATCATTAAAATATCACATTTTGCAAATGATTTTTGTATTTTATTTATTTACTACCTTTTTTAGTGTGTGTATGTCTGGGTGTGATTTTTTTAATTACTCTCAGTCGATGAGTTATCCATAAAATATTCGAAATTATAAGTTAAAATCGGGTTTAGTAATTATACGAACGAACAATTAATTCTGTTATGAGACTTATCTGATTTTGACTGCTTTGTATACAAAAACAGTTTGTTTATTGGATGAAAATGTATAAATAGGGTATCAAATACAATATATACTTTGGTACTGTCTAATATATGTCAATATCGTCTAAGTACTTTTTAAGAATAAGTTAAGAAACTGTATTTTTACTTAAATGTATGTGAAACATAAGTACACATCAATTTTGAATTTCAAACATTGAGTACAAATTTAAAAAATAAGTTTTTATTTTATTGATGTGCATTTATTTCTAAACGAATATGTTTAACGTATTATTAAGTTGATATTTAAATTTTAGATATATTCGTTCGACTGAAATCTACACATGTGAGGGGTGATCGATAGTTGGGTAGAATGTTTTACGTAAAGGTCAAAATGGCATATCATGTAGAATTTGGACCGAACCGTTCAAAATATAAGAATAAGATGCCATTTATATCTCTAGACGTCGCATGTGTCAAACACAGACTGTGGCAAAACAAAATCGTATCGTTGTATGCAATGTATATGAACGTATTTATATCTTCCGTGACACTATGGCGTAGGCGCGGGCCGTACCGGTCAAAATCCTTTGTAGAAATATATGGTTTTGTCTGTCACGATACGTTGAAAGTCTATAGATAAAATGGTGTCTACTTGAACGATATATAAGTACTAAATCTATTAATTACAATCTTTCATCTATCCGGTATCGGAACTTTCTAATATGTTTGATCTCAACGATTGATTTTATATTTATTGCCTCCGTTTTGTTTTACTTCAAAATGGCGCTCTTTAGATTCATCCATGAATTACGTCACAGGGGTAGCAAATGGGACCGCAACATGCGTCACAATTATTGATGTCACATTAGTTTAAATCAATCTTTTAAAATATAAATGAATTAAATTTGTAAATATGTCACAAAAGGGGGTCAGGGGTTCATACAAATGTTACAACGCGTGACAAAGTGTTACATTTGTGTTACTTAATTTGTGGATGACTCCTTATGTCAAAATGGTATAATAATACTTAGATATTTGTACTATATATTAAGTTAATTATATAGAAATAACATATAACTTAGTGTAGTTTTAAGGGTCTGAAAATACTGCCATCTGTCTGTTGAGATTTTTATTCTATTTAATACGGTTGCATGTGTGTGTACGGCTTAACACTATTTTTATTTTTACACAAGGTTTTTATGGCACCAACTGTTTTTAATATATTACAATATTTTATTATTTGGCTGTTATATTTTATATTGCTTTATATTTTGATATTTTTCGATTGTTTTTTTTTGTGATTCGTTTCTGTGTCGAGTGGTTTGCGCGCCATCTGTCGGCGAGTCGGCCGTTCACGATGTTAAGTGTGTATACGCAATGTCTATACACGTTGGTTCACCGTGAACGGATGGATTATGAAACGGATGGTGCGTAAATCACTATTAATTTTGTTGTTTATGTGACTGTGTAAATGTAACAGCTAAATGATAGCTTGCGCGCAGCTGTGTATATCGTGTCCTGTGGGGCTCCTTTCAATGTATAGAGAGTAAATATATCCCATTCAAAACTAATTTCTAATATGGAGTGGGTTTCAAAAGATGGGTTGCAAATTTCTTTTCATCACATAATCTGCTGGGTACTCCTCGCTTTTGACAAACCTCTGGTGGCGGGAAACGCTTGGGCATCTGACTGCTGCCAACAATATCATAACACTATTTCAATGCGGTCCGATGTCCAACAATGTAAAACGCGCGGCGGTGGTTCGAAAAAAAATTTTTTTGGTCCTTCGAACTTAGCTTTTTTTTTTTGAAATCCCGAACCCCGCCTAGCGTGAGCCCTTGCAGCCTCATTAGGAACGACGACACACGGCTGCGCGCTCTCAACGTCGATCGTATTGCAGGTCGCCGACCATACGCTTGGCAACGGGCACCCCAAGTGACGTCACCGCCCCGTGAGCGCTACGTGTGTCGACGTTCCTCAGCACCAAACGGACCTCACTAGTGTAGTGTAACGGTTGACGCCGGTACTCTTCTTTTTATAATCACCCCGCCGGTGGCAATGGGTTCACATTGGTACCTGGAAACTTATAAACAAGCGTGGATCGCTTGTCTTAACGATTGTCGAACTATTTGACAGAACCTACGCCTCTTAGTAAAAATCAATGTTAACCAATGTTGCCTAAAGTTTGAAATTTGACAAGTCTTTCGAAATTAATCGGCACAAATTGGTCAAGATTTATTATTATTAAAAGGCAATATACAACATCCAAAATGGTTGTAAGTGTTCAACTGTCGTTTTTGGGAACTGATGGAAAACCGGGATACTTTTATAGTTTGATTTGGAAAATATTTCCTGTGTAAATTGTTTTTATATTTCAAATTGAATACTATATATTAATAATAAATGCTCGCTTTATTAATTTTTTTATTTATATTAATGAAAAAGGCTGAACGATCTTATTTTTATGTTTGCAGTTGCGAAGCTTAGATGTACCAAATATAAATTTTATTTAATTTTTTTTTAATTTTAGTTACAAACGTGATAGGCTTGTTATGTAGCAGCGTGCCCTTAAGAGGTATATAAGTTTTAGACAATCAAAATATTAGGTCTAAAATTCAGCTCAAAATTGGTCAGTGGTTTCCAAAAGCAAGTACAGACAGGAAGATTAATATTTAATACATTTTTGTTGACTTAAAAGGATTTTTACGCCGTTTGCAATCAAACCAAGTTACATATGTGCATATGGAAATAATTTCAAAATCGAATTATGAAAGTTTCTGCCACCAATTTAGTAATGATTTGGCTCGCTTGCCACACGGCGATTGCCGTGAAGCTTGGGCATCTGTTTTTAATTTAATTACGACTCTTTTCACCACTAAAATAATAATTTTAACCCGTGTTTTATCTTATTTCGTCCTTGCCTAGATATGGGAAGTGCATTTTCTTATTTAATTTAATGTAACATTTAGACAATGATGATTTTGTAAGTATAATTTGAGTACGGCATGTTATCTTCGCCGTGCTATAGATATATTTCTATTTTAAAATATTGATTTTGATTGAAGTCACAAATCCTAAAGTATTAACGAAGAGATTCTCTTTAAAAATACGTTTTGAAGACTTATGCCTTACAAGATACATTTAATTGTCGTTTCCGATACAAGTTGTGGTGAACACGAGTCTTATTACTGTCATAGTTACTGTATATAGTTAAAAAATCGAGACTTAGTAGGTAAAATTGTAAATAATATTAATTATTACTGTATATTGAAAAACTGCGAAACTAAATTTATGTTACATGATAATTCTTCGTTATGTTCTTTATTTCGATAATTCGAAATATGACTGATGGCTTTCTACCCGCTTTGTTGATGGCCTTAGTTCAATTTCTTTTAATGCTAATTGTATAATCAATAATAATTAATATACATACGCGTTTTAATACATACATACCAAAGTAGGGAACTGTTGATGTGTAAAAGTGTGTAAGTGCACCTTTTCGAATTTCCAGTTACGACTCGTTGATTTCGGGGGATTTTAATTTCGGTTTTATATGATAAGCGTGATACACTGCAAAATGTTCCTCGTTGAGTTGTATTCCTTTTCTTACGGGCGAGAGCTACCTTCGCATATAATGACTAAAAAATGAAACCCCAAAGATATTATGTGTAATCTAGATTACTCGTTGATTGAACGACGCAGGAAAAGCGATTATTTTAGTAGTCTGCGTGTTATCTAAAAATATCAGCTAAATTTAGTCTGATTTTTATTTAATCCTGAGCTCGAGAAAATCTAGACTTATATATAATTTCTTAAAAAAATAAAACGAAGTATTTAATACATTTTCAATGTAAGGTAGCGTCCGGCCCTATCGTAATAGCCAATTTTGTTAAATAGTTTGTCGCTTATAATATTAATTTTAAATCGTAGGTTAACTGTTAAAATGTAATTTGATCAAATCTTCATACTTGTCCTATGGTAACCATATGTCACGTCACAGGGGTACATGGCGACCACAACGTGTGACATGACGTTTAGGGGGTCGTGAGAATGTCACGTCACATGTAAAAGAAAATAACACGGATAAATTTATTTCATTGTTCCTTTTATTTTAAATGTTTGCAAATCAAATGTAAATCGAAATGATCAAATATTCAAATGTATGTAATTCAAATATAATATAAATAAAAGAGGGGGCTCAAAAATATTGCGAGAAACTGGGGGAAGGGGAGGGATATGTGACGTAACATATGGAATCCTACTCGTGGTATTAGTACGATATATTTTTATATCTTCGATGTGTGAATTTTGCATAGCATTTATAGCTTAGATCTTATAGATTTATGGCTTATCTTACAATAGCTCTTTTAAGCTTGATGGGTCAGTGAAGACGTAGTATAAGTTTTTAAAGCAATACGACGTATTAGGATACACTCAATTGTAACAATAAATGTCTGTAATTGTTTACTGACTGAATGCATTTGCTTGTAGTGTGATATCTAGTATGTACAGAATGGTTCTAGAATTAAGTCTGCTTTTTTTACTACTTTTAAAGGTACAAAAGGCGGACTTTTCGGATTACAACGTTTAAATAACTAAATTCTAGCAATGTCGTGAGCATTACAGTGCGCGCTCTTGTAATGTAATGTTGCAGTTGCTTCCATTACAATATTCAAGGGACTGATCTGCACATTCGTAAAGTGACATTGCATAGGTACTAGATACGAATTTCAGTAGGCGCCAAAGGTAACGCGATATTATGTTATTGAAATTCCACGTAAATATTCGTCGGTCAATACATGACGACTATATGACGAATAGGAAACCAAAATAATACAAAAATGAAACATTTGTAACTAAAAATAACGAACTGTTGTAAAGCTCGAAATTTTGTGAAGGTATAAGTTTTACTCTCATAATTCCAAAGTTAAGATTCTAGTGCCTTGAGTGTCAAGCACAAAAATACATATATAGAAACGCCGAAACACAAAACAAATGTAAAATAATAATTTAAATTGCTTACCGAACCGGGGGTCATACCCGGAGCCCCCGGCGTAGCAAATTAATAGTGCTATCATACTGTTTATTCAATTAGTAACGTTACAAGTAAATGCGCTCAGTCAGTACCCACATTTAGGGTCTTTTTGTTATGCGGGTTTATGTTCGTATGCGTGAATTAATCCCATGCAATCTTTTCGCGAGCAGCGTGCGTGTAACACATGAAACATGAGAGTGGAAATGTTACGCATACGAACTAGCACTGCACGCAGACATAGACCCGCGTAGACAGGAAACAGGCCCTAAGATACATAAAATAATATTTCATCAAGTACCAAATTAAAAATAAACTAGATAAGAACCTATTTTAAGTAGTCATGTGAGATTAAGTATTTTTTTGTAATGTATTTCCTTATTTGCCCGCCATATGCAATGGGACGCCGTGGCGGATTACGCTCCGTATATCTTTCGTACACCGACCTCGCCTTTGCCCAACGCTGGGATAATATGTAGAATAGAACTTTTATATTTATTCTTACGAAATTCATGATTCAGTGAAGTGAAGTTAGTACAAAATTTTAAATGTTTCCACTATGTATGACATTATCAGCCTTAAAAACATTTAATATACTTGCCAAAAATAGCCTTATTAGCAGATTCCATAGATTAACAATAGTGTTTGTATTTGTCAGTAATTTGTGCTCGAGGTTGTCTGTGTGGTATAAATGTGACGGTGACAAAACAGCCGCCGTGCGGTTTTATATTTAGTTGTTTTTACTAAAAAATACGAAGAGACAAACAGGTACTTTCACAGAGATTATAAGGTGACAGATATCAAATCAGTATCACATAAATTAATTTGAACGCTTTAAACATTTTGTAAAGAAATATTGTCTGTACAAGACAATAGATATACAGACAAAATATGTATTGTTTATTGACATAAAAAGTCACTGCATACATTACCAGACAGTACCACGTGCATAAATTAATGACACGACATAAGGGGTCATCGATAAATTGCGTCACGTTTAGGGATTCGAAGGGGGTCTATGCAATGTGACATTGTGACAAACTAGGGGGTCGTAAGTTTTGTGACGTCTTGTACAGTTGAAAATATTGTTTATAAATTGTAAAATAATTATTAAAATCAAATAGAGGAGGGGGGTCAATAATATGTGATGACGTGTGACGATATCCAGGAAAGTCACAACAGATAAAGATTGTCACAAAAACGTGACGAAAAGATTAATGATGGGGAAATTAAGATAAATTGACGTAGTATAAGGATGACCTCAATAGTTAAGTGAATACGATATTCTAAATAGTTATTGAAAATTAAATTACCGAGCTCAGCTTCGAATAAATTTATGTACACAACGTAGTCTGGAGATAAATATATACTGCGGAGCCAAAATTGTACATTTAAACGAGAGAAAAGTTAAAAAAAAGTTAGAAAAATATAAAAATGATTTTAGAGTACTCATTTCAAACTTTTTTGTTTTAACGCTCGACTCTGATGTATCATTATGTGTTTTTGCTTGGAACTTGAGCTCAAATGGGTTTAAGATGGTATTGTGGGTGACTCCTGAGGGTTTCTTTTACCTCTACAGACATTGAACGGGTCAGACGCAAGCTTTGGCAGATAAAATAGTATTTCCTATACAATTTGTATTCATCTATTTTTATCTACCGTAACAAAGACGTGGGCCATGCCTGGCAAAATATTGTATAGAAAAATGTGAGTTTTCTGACATTGTCGGTGTCTGACACATTGAATTTCTGAATGATATAAACTGAACCTGATATGCATTAAGCCGTGTACGCATACTGTGGCCTAACAGCAGTCAAAGTTGCGTTCACGAATTAAATTTCCGTTCTTCGAATACAAGATGTGCATACGGGTTTAATTCCAATGCAATATCTGACGTAATATAAACTGGTTTTATATGCAATAAATTAGGGGTCTATTTTGTTACGTACTAAATGTAATACATATTGTCGAGTGTTAAAACATTCGGATATAGTTTGAAACGAACTTTTATATTATTACAAACAAAGAAATAAAAAAAATGAAAAAAAAAATAGTACTGCTAGCTACTTAACGGTTGAGTATTGCAGATAGAAAGAAAAACATTTTTTTACTATGTACATAAATAAGAATTTCTGTGGGGGATCGTCCATAAATTATGTTGCAGGGGTACAAATATGACGAGGGGTTCGAATTTTGTGACATCACATGTAATGGAAAAATGATACTTAAGTTTGCGGATGTCTGATATTGTGACCGAGGAGGGGCTCACAAGAATGTGACAATTTGTGACATGGGGGATGAATTTTGTGACACGATTTATGGACGGTCCCCTTTGCGAAATTGGACGATTATTTATAAGTAGCCAAATGTAACACGTTATTCGATTTTGAAAATGTGTATTGTTGTGAAAATGTATTAATTGAACTTTAATTTTTCTAAAGACAAGCATTGGACAACAAATTTTTGTTTTTTTTTTTACTTTTTTAAGGGCTCATATAACTTTTATTGCCGTAATTTTTAAAAGCCAAGATTAACTTCAGTTTTTTTTTCAACTAATTCGTCCCTAGTTTTGTATCATAATAATGGAATAGGATTACGTCTTATTTCTAATAATTCTGACGAAAAATATTTTTAGCAAATGAACGAATAATTGCCAGTTTCATAAATATATACCATTCAAAATAATAAAGTTAAATTGTGGTAAATGCACCTATTTTATTATTTAAATATTGACAAAAACGTAGTTAAAATAGTTTCAATATTATTTTTTGACAAGGGTGTCAAAAATAGTATTTTTTTGTCGAAGTTTCTTTGCGAGTTCGGATCGACAACAGAGCACTGTTGGTCCGACCTTCATTAGTAGTTTATTATTGATTAATTAATGATTTAATTAAAACGTAAATGTAAAACAGGATTTCTCTTGAAAAGAAAAATAATTGAAGATATATTTTCAATTAAGTATGTTTTTTTTTTTTATTTATTAAATTTTGTTTCATTGGCTGGCCCAAGACGAAGTAATGTCGTTTATACTGAAAAATAGTTTACTTCAACATAAAATTTAAGTCAATAGCCCACTGGAGGGCATTTTTAAATCAAGCCTAATCTCAAAATAGGAAAGAGTGAAGCCATGGCACACAATGAGGATCTTTCTCTTGTCACGCATGTTTGTGTCCGCGGGTCTGGTCCGCATGCGTCCCACTTTCATGCTATCATTTGTATATTTCCGGGAATTCGTGCCACACATGCGAGTCGCGAAAACTGCAGCAGATTCACGCGTGACGGGATGTGCATGCGGGCGTAGACCTGCTTGACAGGAAAGCGCCTTATCGTTTTCTCCCAATAAAGCTTGTAATTCGAAACACCTGCATTTCCAATTACCTCTCGTATGTTCAATTAAAGTACATACACAAAGCCAATTTTGATTATATTCTTAATTAGTTTCTACAGCAGTTGTAGTAGAAGGTGTGACGCTGATACCTCAGGTGAAGAATACTGGTACCACCTTAAGTCAATCTGATAATATCCTAAACGGCTACAACGATTTTCATGGGACTTTTACTGGTAGATAGCTGATGTTAGAACGAGGAACTTGGTTAATTTTATTTTAGTAAATGTACTTGTAATGGGTTCCACGCCCCCCTTTTTATATCATATTTCATTATTTTAAACGCGTAGTTACGGATATATTCTAGAATTGTCGCTTTTGTATGTCATAGAACAAACGATAGGTTTATATGGCAGTTCGAAATAAATCAAAACGCACGGCAGTGCGTTACCAAATTCCGGTTACACTTACCTTCTCTATAATATGTAATATATCTATAATTCGTATTATTAGTTTTACAGAATTTTTTGAAAAGGTCTTGAATAATTTTTCATAACTAAAAAGGGCTCAGTATGAGATAAGCAATCTGACTACTATTAATTATTATTTAAATAGTTTTACGGCTTATCTTAGTGTTACTATAGATGTATGAGAGCGATTCTTATGATTATATTAGGCTAGGATATAATATTTAAAAAATACATAAAAATATTGATATGTAAATGTAGTCGATACGATAGAATTGTTGGTGTTAGGTTAGGTTAGGCTATTTGGCGTTATTTTGAGTTTTATGCACTAATAGTTACAAGATCGAGAGAAGTAGCTTTAATGGTGTTTCAAGAGCGTAGAAGATAGAATTAAGAAGCTTCAAGAGTTGAGAGAAGTTGGTCAGAAGAACGTAATTTTAGTTATCGAAGTTATCTGAGTATTTAATAAAGGTAACTTTTATAAGGTTCATCTTTTTAAGTGTAGATGCCTATTTAATGTTTTCGGTGGGTGCGAACTGTACTGGAAACTGTATCTAGTATAAAACTATTTTCTCGTAATGTTTTATACTACTGAGTTCTTTCAATCAGACGTCTTTTTTTAAATGGCTTTGAGTAGCTGTTATTACTATTGTCTGTTCATTTTCCATCTAGCTTATCTTTATTTCGAGTTGGTTATAGATTGCCGGTTTCGTGTGAACCATGTGTAACCCGTAGGCTACGATGCGATGCTCAAAGTAAATTAGCTTAAAACAAAACAATGTGTGTATCCGATCTTTAACCTAGAGGCTATGAAACATACGCAGCGCTGAAGATATTCGCTTTAAGCGGTATTTCAAATTCAAGCATACTTCGCTGTATTTTGCAGTGTAATTACGTTGCTTCATAACATCGGATGCTCGTTTTTAATGCTTACAGTTCAAAGAAATTGCTCTGTACGCTCTAGTAAGGCTACGAAATTGCTCTGCAATAGCGCTTGAAGCGATTTACCGAGGCGTACGTTTCGTGGCTCAACTAATATACCTATGTAAATAAATGGGCTCCGTAGTACGTCCACAACTAGAAAGTATAATGTTACTAATATGGAAAGTATTTGGGACAGTTGTACCGGTTAAAAATATACCGTTTTCGGATATGGTCGGATCATCTGATAGTTTTGGATAGTTTCAGTTACGCTAGACTTTCAAGAAATTGTAATAGTAAAGGAAACACATCTAGTAATTAATTTAATTTACTCGTAAAGGAATGCGCGCGGTTGCTGTTTTTGTGTCTCATTTGGACTGACTATCCGAAATTATTCGAAACTGTCAGATTCCGTTACGGTTTCGGATATTTATTTTAGATATCCGAAAGTTTTGACGGTTACGAAACTAACATCCCTAAGTGTAAATAAATATTAATTTGGTATCATAAAATAGTTATTGAATTAGTATGTTCGTATGTAGCATTTAGGGTGTGTTTATAAAGAACATGATTCCGGATTGAGAGAATCGAGAATTGTCTAAAATACACTTTTTTCGTTATTTAGTTATTATTAGTGTCCACACCGGCAAAGCGGGTAAAAGTTATATTTTTGAACTAGTTGTAATGACTTAATATTTTTGTGAGAATGTATTTGGAATTCGAATTAGCGTTTATTAACTATGATTGCTAATAAATTATCTATCTTATCTTATGATTGACGATAAAAATTCGTCGAGTTAAATCTAAGAAAAAGTTGTCGGTTTGTTTTTAATATTGACGTTCGTTTTAATAATGAAACTGAATACAATTTTCACTAAAATATCCTTGTAATGTAAAATATAAATGTAATCTCTATAAGCAAGAAAATCGGCCAGAATGCTTAATGAAAACCACATGTGATATTGTTTCGATTCAGGTGTATCAAGGTTGTAATCTATTTGTCCGTATGTAGGTAATCGTTTTTATATGTACCGAGCGCTTGGTGGTGAAGCGACTTACGAGGAAACACGACTTTTGTCGAAGAAAAACGACTTATGTTCGAGTCGAGACGTTTGTGTCGGAGAATAACGACTTATGTTCAAACCGAGTCACTTATGTCGGAGAATAATGGCTTATATCGAGACAAATAAGAATATCGGCGTATATATGTCGTATTTTTCTTCTTCGAAAGCGGTCGCTTGCTATCAAATGTTTCGTTGCTGGAGCATGCGTTTTGAGTTATTTTTTAATTTCCAATTTTCTATGTTTGGAAGTGTAATCTTATCTATGATTCCTCTGACATATTAAATGATTTTCTTTAGTAAAACTGCAGTGATTTAATTTGTAACGTGAAAATTAAAACTGTAGTGAAATACTAAAACAAATTCTATTTGGAAAACAACTCAAAACGCACGCAAAGGCTTTTAATATAATCCAATTAGAGACATAAATATTCTTATTTATTCTTTATAGAAAATAATATTTAATATTACATAAAATTTTGGAAACGCGAAAAAAAAAACTTTTAAGTCCGTTGTTACGCATGATTCGTCCTACTGTAATATTACAAATTACCACGTGTATATGCTTATGATGGTGTTTTTATTGCCACGCGTGTTCGTGTTCGCACGCGGTCCTACACGCACGCGTGAATCGCTACTGTCGCTACTATCACGTGACTGTAGCGTGTATAACGATAGGATGCATAATTCATGCATGCGAGCATACACGCGTGACAGGAAATGTGATCTAAAACGTGTTTATTCTTCATCGTGATGGCGTTTTTACTGCAATGCGTGTTCGTGTTCGCATGCGTGAATAACTCGCTGTTACGAAACTAGTGCGTGTAACGATAGGATGCATAAGGCACGCGTGCGTTCGTACACGCGTGATAGGAAATGCGACCTAAAAGCCTATGTTTTATAACTTGAACTGTATGATAATTGATGAAATTCGATACTTTAAAATAAGTATGTCATTATCTTGGAAAATATTGACGGGCTTTTCTGCATCTTTTGAGTTACATTTTGGACGAAAATTAAAAAATAATACCAATGATATAAAAAACAATTTTGTAGTGACGTGTCATTATTTAGGAGAATTGAAATTAGTGACCGATCATAGTTAGAGCTTCGGTCAAAAATCGGCCGAAACATACGTTCGTAAACTCTCGGGATGCGTTCGATTGTATTCGGCCGTTTCATTGCCGCGTAGCCTTCACTACGCTGGCGTGTTGTGTTTGACATTTGTATATATTTCTATTTTCAAATATTAACTTATTTAAATTAGTATTCCATCTCATGTACACCATCTGTTAAATTAAAAAATAATTATAGAGATAAGTCCAAGTGCTCCTATAAATTTGTGAATTCGAGAAAATTGTGTACATTTTCGTAAATCTCAAGCGTTTTGGTTTTCACCGGATCTAGGGGAGAAACCGAATTAATCCTTTAAATATTTGGGTGATTTATAGTTTACGTAAATGGATGCAGAAAAGTCTGTCCAATTGTATTTGTCTATGTACGTGTGGCTTTATGCAAATCTATATATTTAATATAATCATAGTCACATACTGAATGTTTATGTAACTTGTAACGTTGGAGGGTAGTACGCAGTAACTGAACAATTTTGCCTTTAAACAAATGCCACTGCCAAGATGTTAGGCGTATTAAACAATTTTAAAAGTAATATGAACGATTGGATTGTAATCAATGTAATATATCGCTCTTTGTAACTGAAATTATTAAATATGTTTATATTTTGTGGGATAGCTCATAGCTGTAGTTACAACGGTACCCTTACTATGAGTTTTTGACGTTTAACGACTCGATCGTCGTTAAGGAGTTGGCCCATACGCCTAGTAGCAAATCTTAATTCCGATACGTTCCACAGCGGCGCTGCTAGGAGAATGTATAGGTCAACTCGTTAACGACGATCGAGTCGCTAAACGTAAATAACTCGTACTAAGGGTAACGTCTACTAGACTTGGCAATCTTTCAACCAATTTGCGCAACAAGTTGATTGATGTTGCCGTGTATTGTTCAATATTTTCATTGTAATTGCACTCAGTTTTTAATAGATATGTCCATGTCGCAAATACCGCGGTTGAGAATTAGATTATATCTGAAATATTATTTTTTCTAATCTGCGTAGTGTAAAGGCTAGCTGTAATTCATACATTTGTACAGATTTCGTCTGGTTTCTGAATATTTTTCTACAAGTTTGAAGATTGGCCACGGAGCTGGCAGAGCCGATGCGACGGTTAAAATGGTTGCTACTTTTTAATCACACAAGACTTCCAAATTATTTTTTACGGCGAATAAAACAATTGTTTTTACAGTACGACACGTGGTCTTAAAGTGCTGCCACACTGCTGTTGAAGAATGTTTACAAACATTTTCTAACACTAAAACATTGTTGACAAATGTTAGGAAATGTTACATTATGTTAGAAATTGTTAAATG